>NW_006499751.1:2951575-2971954 GCF_000471905.2 Amborella trichopoda | reverse complement strand
CCTATCCCCTGTGTGCCTTGCCTGACACACACATACATATGATGTATATATAAAATAATTTTTAAAATATATAATATTTTGATAATTTTGCCTATGTATTTATAGTGTGTGTGTATATATATAGATTTGAAACATACTTTTTAAAAATATATATATGAAAATATATTTTTTTGAATATTTCTTCAAAAACATTTTGTTAGGTTCTAGAGCCAAACCCAACTCGAACCTGAACCGGGTCGGGTCAGGGTCCAAATTTTAGATCCAATGGGTCACGTCAGGGTCCAAGTTTTGGACCCAATCATGTTGAGGTCCAAAACCCTAGACCTGAGTTAGATCTGGGTGTGATCCAAGTCCAAGTCAACCCGAACCCCACCCGACCCATTGCCAACCCTACCATGGCATGCCCGGCCTTGAGGTGACCGCCTAGCCGGTCTAGGAAAAGCATGTTGACAGCCTGGCGGCCAACTTTTTTAACATTGATAATGCATTATGTGCATTTGAAACTAATGGTGTAGGTTTATTATGAACCAACCACAGGCAAAATGCCACTCATTTGTAGAGGATGGCTATGAACATATTGAGTTTGGCATGCAGCTCAATGGGTTGAGAGAGCAACTTTAGTTATTGAGATGGTAGTTTCTGAACTTATGAAATGAATTGTCCATTTAACTCGTACTTGTTTTATATAATTTTTTTTTTTTAAGTTCTAATAATGCATCATGCTCGATCCAAACAAATACATACAAAAAAGAGTAATAGGCTTGAGCAGACAATACTAAACAACCTCATTTTTTTTCAGTAAAATCAAATGTTTAAGGAATACTCTCTAGAACCCTAGATCGTAATGTAATCGACCCTATTACAGTTAATATGGACGACACATGCGAGTGGTTGGTGGATGCTAGAGATGATCCAAAATTTCAGGGGAGAACATGACTTGGAGCCAAGTTTGTGAGGCAACCAGAAGCGAATTAAGCCCCTTGAGAGCCAAAAGATCTAAATCTTGGGGGAAGAGACTGAAGAGAGTGCGAGAGAAGGGTGGGCAGGAGGCGGGAAATTCACATGAGACTGGGGGAGAAGAAGAATATGTGGAGGAAACGGCTGTAATGATGATAGCATGGCAACAACATCAGGTGCATTAGGTTGTGTTAGTAGAAATGTAGACATTGTCCATACTTCGTGGTGATGAAGAAACCCAATTACCAGTTTGAGGACATCATATTTGATGCATCGTTTTTCTTTAGACAATTATGAGTTTTGTTAGTAATTTAAGATGAGATTTGTGCGATGCGACCTTTTTTTTTGTTGGCAGAGATGAATTGATGATGTAGAATGTTGATTTTGAGGATGGGCAGCTTTGAATCTTGTTTAGTTTTATAGTGTTTCAATTTGAATTTTGAACTCATATATGCATGAGAGTCTGAGGGATTTAGAAATTGTTTTCCATTTTTTTGTATTTTCAAAAATATGATTTTATAAGATCAATTTGCGGGGTTTGGTATCTGAACCACCCCCCCAAATATCATTCTTACGGCCTACTAGAAAACCTGTTTCCCTAGACCAGTCGCCTAAGGGACTAGGTGCCCAGCTAGATAGTCGATTGCGACTTCTTTAGTATTGACTATAACTAGGTAGTCGATTCCGACTTCTTTAATATTGACTATATTATTAAAAGTGCATTTGGAGGGGCATGTGTACCCCTGCTTACATATGTTAGAACCAAATCTAACCTTGAAGCTTTGAAAAGATAAAAATATGAAGCTATAGAATTATAGAACACTAGACCGATAGCATATCTTTTAAGAACATATATTTAGATTTATTTTTTTGAAAGTCATATATAGTATTAAGACGTAATTAACAGGTTTCCCATAGACCTTTTTATGGGTAGTTAATGGTAGGATTCAAACATAGGACAAAAACTCCCCAAAGACCCTCGCTTCCAGCATCTTATAAATTTTCTAACCAACTCCATTTAGTAGATTTCATGTCTGCCTAAAGATAGAATATTACTTCCAAGTTAGATTAAGAATCTTGTGTTATGATACTTATTTAAACAAAATTATATTTATCTTCATTTGATAAACATCCCAAATGGTTTTCTACCCAAGACTAAGAAAAAAAAAAATCAGGAGTTTTCTTTTTGCAATAAAAATGACCCTCAAAATCTTATTGGAACTCTCTCTACATGCCTGTGCATCGCACAGCCTACTTACTAGAATGAAAGATAATAGTTTTAGGGCATTGTCATTTGTACACACTTTTGCCAAATCTCCATCCATCGTTTTTCCATTCACACCCAAAACAAGGGTAAGAATATAAAAAATAAATGGCCAGATTATACACTGATATATATAGAGAGGGAAAGGATCACGTATGCAGGCTTGCGTACAGAAAATGGGTGCACAGAATGGCAGTGATTTTCTGGGCCAAATTGAACCCTTGATGAAATGGAGATTCAAATTGAAGCTTGATACCAACTGACACCCCACACCCAGAGCAGTCCATATTCCTTCCCACCCATGACCTCTCTCTCCCTTTCCTTCTCTCTCCCCAAGTGAAGGCCTATGGCACACACCCAGTCTCTCTATTTCCAGAAATCCTCTCTCTTTTCATCCCCAATTTCCCCTCTCTCTCTCTCTCCTGGTAAAAACCCACAGCCCACCCTCATTCTCTCTCTAACCACATCCCAGTGACCTGTGCAAGCCCGAGGTCCCTGCTCCATCCCAACACCCCTAAAAGTACTCTCTCTTTACATCTCCCTCACCCTCTCTCTAAATTTCCTGCTGCATACGGCTCTCCTCTCTCTCTAACCAGAAAAAAACCCTCCCTTTCTCTCTCTAAAAAAGCCCACACTCTCTACCTCTCTTCTTCATCGTCTCTCTAGATTTCCTGCTGCATATTGCTTTCCCCTCCTCTCTCTAACCAGCAAGATACCCCTCCTTTTCTCTCTCCACAAAGCCCACTCTCTCTCTACCTCTCTCCCTCAACTTTTCTCTAGATTTCCTACTGCATATGCCTCACTCCCACCTTCTCTCTTTAACCAGCAAGAAACCCTTCCCTTTCTCCCTATAAAACCCACTCTCTACCTCTCTCCCTCACCCTCTCTCTAGATTTTCTAGAGCATATAGCTCTCCCACTATCCTTCTCTCTCTAACCAGCAAGAAATCATTCCCTTTCTCTCTCTATAAAACCCACTCTTTCTACCTCTCCTTCACCCTCTCTCTAGATTTTCTACTGCATTCAACTCTCCCACTCTCCTCTCCTACACCAGCAAGAAACCCTTCCCTTTCTCTCTCTATAAAACCCACACACTCTCTACCTCTCTCCCAATGTTATGAGATTTAAAACTCAATTTCTGTTTATTGCAATGTCTTTGTTTTGTTTATTTTCAATACTTGCAATGGCCTCATTCATGAAAATGTCATTGAGAAAATGTCAGAGCCACAAACATAACCTTGGCGGTACCTGATACCTTCCCTACTATATATATATATATCTATATATATATATATATATATATATATATAGAGAGAGAGAGAGAGACAGACAGACAGACAGACAGACAGAGACAGAGAGAGAGAATCTTAGAAATACAGCAACAAATTGCAATTCCGTTTCTGAAGGAGATTTGCATAGGAAGAGGGATGAAAAACTCATTAATCACAGTCAATAAAACAGTAATTTTATGAGTGTGCAATAACCTCTCTGGAATTAGAAGGTGGGTCAGAGACAAAATCCCCATTCCATACCGCAATCAATGTCATCAAAACCATCTCCAAACATCCATCCCCTATCTCACTTCTAGGTGTGATAATAAAGCATGTTTGGAAACACTGCTCAACCACTATGAGCATTTTTGGATTCTCATTTCTTTGATCATTTTGCCCTTTCCTCAAGAAAAATTGACAATGCCTAACATGTCAATGCCAAAAACTTGCCATCACCCTCCTCTTTCAATCTTGTTTTCTTTTTTTTTTTTGATGGGTAACTTTACTTCATTACTAAAAGTCAAAACATAAACAAGTATACATCAGGTTCAAAACTGTGTCCAAGAATGTACAGTTCATCATGATTTTTTCAAAAAGGATTACAGAGGCCACTATCACTCTCCTCTTGCTGTTTATGGATAAGACATAAGGGGTAGGCTGGTTTGTGAGAGAGTTCTTTCCAGGAAAGAACTTTCCAGTACGACCATCACTTTCCTTATTCGGCTCATGGGAAATCGGTCCACCCATGTGAACGTAAAGTGCTCCATCAATGCCATTGTGGGAAAGAACATACATACCTAAAGATGTATGAACCAACTTTCCGATGGGCAGACCATCCAATATGTGAAAGCTCTCTCTAGGTAAATACTTCCACACAAATCAAACAACCCCTAAAATGCACTTTCTCCAATAAAATAGCAAAAAGCAAGTTCTCTGATCCATACTTTGGAAAGAAAATAGCAAGCTAGTTGAAAAAACGTCCAAACCACTTAGGCAATAAACATGCAACTGGTCTAGCCAAAAAGGCCGGAGAAGGCACCAGTCCATACCCAGTTTGACGAGCACTATGTATAGAATCTTGTTGTGAAGCAAAACTCCAGATATATGCTGAGATGAATTAGCTGGTCAAATGAAGAACATTCTGGTCCCATGTTAACTTTTAAAGGGGCACGACTGGCCACCACTAGAAAATGTGAACACTTTCTAGTACCACATGTAACTGCAAGGCTTGCACAATAGAATACCGATCATACTGATTTCCTACCATGGAAGAAAGCGAGACACATAGACATAGAGAGTGTCCCACTTCTATAGCCATTTTGCAAACAGAAAAATTTAAGAATTGATTTTGCAAGCGAGAATGTGGTTGCTACTCAACAAGAAGCCTGATCAATCTTGAAGAAGTATTTTAGTTGAGAGGCATACGCAAGACAAATGGCTTTAAAACATTTAATAAAGAAAGGATTGCAGGAAGCCACAATTAACTAACAGAATAAATAATCAACAAGTATCATTAACTTTCACTGTTGAAAGCTCCTCAAAACAAATACAACATAGAGGGACGTGTAAAGTTTCCAGTATATGTGACCACCATAACTATAAGAATTAAAGAAATCATAGACAATTCAGAAAACAAGAAAATGATCTACATACCTCACTACCACCAATGCAGAATAACACAATCAGCAGCCAAATAAACCACGACGACATAAAAAAGTACAGCAACAATAGAAAGGCAGATGCTGCGAAAATAAATATAACAGCCCCCTTCAAATTGATATCCAGAACTTCCTTCAAAGAATCGTCTTTATTGATAGGTCCAGCATTAGGGGCATCCTAGACAGCAAAAAATATGGTAGGTTTTTAAAGCGTAGAGAAGAAAAGTAACCCATACATTAGTTTGTGCACCAGAATAATGATTATCAAAGAAATAAACAAAATCAAACGAATTAAAAGACAAGATAAAAGTCATAAATATCTGAGCCATGCAGATTTTGATACAATGAGCCCGTTACATGTTACTCCAAAAAGAAATAACCAGTCAGCTTCAAGGGGCAACACCATCGACTGATGAGACTTGATGTTACAAGAATAGTGGTGGGGCATTTATGGCCTTTAAAGGCCGCAGCTCTCATGCTACCACAAGAAATAGAGACACCCCAGTTTGAGTGGGGGTTGTGGATTGGTCCATGAGGGAGCAAATGGCTTTATGGAGAAGAGTGGCATGACTTTACCAAGGTTTGCAATCTAGAGCTATGCTGATTAAGTCAGAGATCCAGGAACCCTAAGCTAAAGAGAGGAATAAGGCCTGATACACTTGGGCCGAAGAGTTTATGGATGATCCCTTGGGTCAAGGTCGGAAATGAACCCCGTGGTTGGTGGCTAGGAGGAATACATACTCCAATGTGAGGTTTGGGGGGCTTATGAGGACAAGGCCAAAACCTCGACACACCAAACTTACTTAATGCACGGACGCCAGCTGCATTTTTTGGGGAAGGGCCAGATGGTCTGCGCAAGCATGTACTAAAATAGGACTCATGCACCTAGACTTGAGCAGCACATGTCTGGATTAACATGACTCCTTAGGGAGCATTTAACATCCATAGCAACCCTGTAGTCCATCTGCATCTTGGCTAGCTTTGATAAGCTAATCATGAGCCCCTGCAAGAGAGATTCGAGTCATGGGCCTTGATGCGTTTGTTTGAGAGGTAGAAAGTGAATGCTTGGCTCACACACAAGCTAACTAGTTCCAGCTCCCGAGGGCCCCAAACCCATGCTAGCCTATTGTCTAGAACACAAGTCTTTTAGACTGACCCTCCTCGCTCAAATTGGGCCACAAAATCTTCCAGCTCCTCATAAGGTGAATAGTACACTTTCCACATCTCCTCAATGACCCTATGCCTTTGCACCTTCTTTCCTTTTGTTGCCAAGATGGATTGCATCATCTATTTCTTGACTTCCACGGGCGGACTTGGATAAGGCAACCCATTACTCTGAATTTTGGTGAGATGATGCTTTAGGCAATTAATAGTATCAAGCATATCCTTTCCATAATACGAGCATTTAAACTACCTCTTAAGCTGAGACAACTTCAACCCATAGTGCCATCGCTAAATCCCCTTCCCCGGGAGGGACTCTTTCTCATATGCCTACTCTCTCAAAGCCTACAAAAGTAAGAAGTGTTGCTTTGCTTGTTAAAGATAAATATTAGTTTTAAAACAAATTAACCCAACCATAAACATATGCTTGGGATATATATATATGTATATGCATGTACAAATCATCATCCACATCATCAAAGCCTTTTCCCAACTATTTGGGGTCGGCTACACAAATCCTGGTCAGCCATTCTGTTGTATCACGGACCATACATTCAATGAGGCCATAAGCCCTCATATCTCTTCTCGAGACTTCCAACCATGTCCTTTTGGGCCTATCCCTTGCCCTTCTTGAGTCTTCCACTTGAACCAACTCGTACCTCCTAACAGGTATTGTACTGGGTCTGCGCTGCACATGGCCAGCCCATCTATGTCTACTTTCTTTCATCTTACCACCTATTGGAATCACACCTAAGTTTTCCCAAATGTATTCATTTCAAATTCTATCCTTTTTTGTCTTGCCACTCATCCATCTCAACATCTTCATCTTAGCTACATATACACATATAAGTATGTATATAAATATCTCAAATGCATAAATGTATCATAGATTTTTGTATGCATCAAAATATGAAAGAAGTTAACTTATTATTTTTCCATAAGGAAATGTGATTATTGTATGCATCAAAATATGAACGAAGTTAATTTATTATCTTTCCATAAGGAAATGTTAATTTGCAAACAATCTAAGCCTACTAGACGCATAAACAACCATCAAAAAAATATCCCATTAGCAACATTAAATTATAGAATAAAAATTACAGACATTTTTATTTGAGAGAAAGTTAACTTATGTATTGTTGTGGAGTGTTAGAATAATAAAAATTAGAAACATTAAGTTAGTACATCTATGGAGCTACTTTTTTATGCATCAAATATGGATAAAATCTGATTTACACTGAATCTTTTAAGGGAAGATACTGCTTCTAAAAGATTCCAAGCATGTTGGGGGCATAAAAAACCATAAAAAAGAAAATAATAGGCATAATCAAATTCATCATCATCATGAGAGCCTTATCCCAACTAATTGGGGCTGGCTACACGAATCTTGTTCCACCATTCCACTCTATCAAGGGTCGTACCCTCAATCAGACCATAAGTCACCATATCACTTCTCACTACCTCCATCTATATTTTTTTGGGTCTGCCCCTTGCCTTTTAAGAGTCTTCCACTTGAACCAAATCACCCCTAATAACCAATGATGTTCTAGGTCAATGCTACACATGGCTAGGCCACCTAAGTCTACTTTCCTTCATCATATCGCCTATTGGAACTACCCCGAAGTTCCCTAAGATGTATTCATTCCGGATGCTATCATTTCTTGTCTTGCCACTCATCCATCTCGACATTCTCATCTTAGCTACACTAATTCTATGGATATGTTGTTTCTTGAGTGCTCAACATTCCGTTCCATTAAGTATGGCTGGGACCGTCCTATGGAATTTCCCCTTCAATTTCATTGGTATGCGACGATCACATAAGACTCTAGAGGCACATATCTAGTTTGTCGACCCAGCTCTAATTTTACGCGCGACATCTTCCTTAATCTCTCCGAAATTATCAACCTAAGGTATCAAAAATAATATCTTTTAGGTACTTATTGGCCATCAATCTTAACTAATTCATCGTTTCTACTCCTATTATTACTAACCTTCATTATCACCATCATCAAAGCTTTTTCCCAACTATTTGGGGTTGGCTATACGATACGGGGTCCGTCACTCTCAACGGCCATACCCTCAGTGAGGCCACAAGTCCCTATATTTTTTCTCACAACTTCCAACCATATCTTTTTGGGCCTACCCCTTGCTCTTTTTGAGCCTTCCACTTGAACTAACTAGCACTTCCTAACAGGTGTTGTACTAGGTTTGCATTGCACATAGCCAGCCCACCTAAGTCGACTTTCTCTTATCTTATCGTATATTGGAGCCATACCTAAGTTCCCCCAAAGGTATTCATTTTGAATCCTATCCCTTCTTGTCGCGCTACACATCCATTTCAACATCCTCATCTTAACTACACTCATCCTATAGGTATGTTGTTTCTTGACCACCCAACATTCCATCCCATAAAGCAAAGCTAGTCTCAGTGTTGTCCTATAGAACTTCCCCTTCAGCGTCATTAGTATGCGGCGATCACATAAAACTCCGGTTGCACATCTTCACTTCACCTACCCAGCTCTAATTCTACGTGTGTTATCTTCCTCAATCTCTCCATTTTCCTGGATTATCAATCCAAGATATGGAAAGTGTATACTTTTTCGTATTTCTTGTCCTATTATTACTAAACTCACATTTCAAATATTATATCTTAATCCAACTAATTTTAAAACCTTTAGATTCTATAGCATCCTGGCTTGTGTGCCCCTTTTGCTATTCTACTAATGACAACATACGTCATCTATTGCTTGATTGTATTTTCTCGCAGACGATATGGAGATCGATTGCATGGAGATGTGGCAAACGATTCATTCTGGACTCATCCATTGCATCCACATTGAGGAAATGGATAGCTTTTAGATTGAAGTGAAATTGAACTTTTAATATTTGGCATTCCTTATTCTTCACGGTAGTTTGGATGCTTTAGGAAGAGCAAAAATCATCGCATATTTCAAGGGAAGGTGTCCAAGCATGAATAGTTAATTAAGACGATCACTTGTCAGGTTCAAGAGTTGGCAGATGCTAAAGTGTGGTCCTACCACATATCAAAGACGGTAATAACAGCAAATTTACAAGTAACATGGTGACAACAAAGGATCAAGCCCGCCATACCGATTGCATGGTCATTTCCTCATCTTCAACATTTCAAGCTGCATATTGATGGGTCTTCTTTTCAGAATTCAGGAATAGCAAGTTGTGGGGGTATTATAAGGGATAATGGTTCTTCCTTTGTTGCATTTGCCATTCCTCTTAGTGTCACGTCGAATAACCATGCAAAATTCCGTGCTTTGGAAGCAGGTGTTGATTTGGATATCAAAATGGATTGTTTCCCCTTACAGATTGAAAGTGATTCCTCACTTCTTGTAAAAGTTATACGTGGCTGCTGCAAATCTCCATGGGGGCTTCATACCAGAACTACCAATTGCCAATTTCGACTTGCACATTTTTCAAGGTCAATTTCTCATATTTATCACGAAACTAATATAGTGGCTGATGTACTTGCCAAAACGGCTACAATTTTTTCATATGCCACCGTTTGGCATTTTAGGCGTCTAGACTTTACTTCTCTTCCTTGACTTCATGATGTTGCATAATTGCCCTATTTTAGGGTTGTAAAATAATGAGTTGTAATTTGTTTTCTCCATTTATGAAAAACGGGTAGGTAGCCTTCTCCCCCACTGCTTTACACAAAAAAAAAAAGGACTATCCCTAGTCTCATCAATCAAAGCTACATCATTTGCAAACAACAATCAC
This sequence comes from Amborella trichopoda, assembly GCF_000471905.2. The sequence goes on along the minus strand of NW_006499751.1, from coordinate 2,961,891 downwards.
CACGATACCTCTGCTAAGTTAACTCGTGTATAACCAAAGCAAAGAGATATGGGCTCAATGTTAATCCCTGATGTAGGCTTACCATCACTGAAAACTCACTTCTCTCCACTAGTTGTCTTCATATTAGTTAGAATTCCCTCATAAATATCCCTCACTGTGTTAATATATCGACTAGACGCCCTTTTCTTTTCCAACAACCACTAAATTAACTCTCTAAGTACTCTATCATATGCTTTCTCTAAATCAATGAAGACCATGTGGACGACTTTTCCCTTATCTGTAAACTTCTCAATTAATTGTCTAAGTAAGAAAATAGCCTCGATGGTTGACCCCCCAGCATAAAATTGAAATGATTTTTTGATACACTTGTTTCATGCCCTTGCTCGATCACTCTCCCCTATAGCTTCATAGTGTGGCTTAGAAGTTTGATCCCTCAATAGTTCGTACAACTTTATATATCTTATTTGTTCTTGTAAGAAGGTACCACAGTACTTTTTTTCCATCCGCCTAGCATTTTCTTTCTCCTCAAAATCTTGTTGAACTACTTAGTTAACCAGTATTTCTCTAAAAAAAAAAAGAAAAAACCCGCTTGGTTAACTAGGATATGGCAATGTCTCCCATGCACTTCCAAACCTCTCTTGGTATACCATCTGATCCGAAAGCCTTTCCTACCTTCATCTTCCTTAAAGCTTTTTTCATTTTCAGATCTCCTAACCCAACGCACATATCTATGAACTCCAACCTCATTTGTGTCAAAGGTTCATCCTAATTTTGTGTAAAAACACATTGCAAAAGAATGCAAAAATTACCTATAAAAAATACCTCTATATAGAAAATGGGAAAGACAATGAATCGTATTGCTTTCACTTAAAGAGAATGCAACAAAAATACAAAATTAACCAAAATATAACTAGATCGATTGACATTTGTCAAAAATATTTACCTATAAGAATTCAATTTGAAAAATAAAACTTAATTTTGCTTGCCCAGAGTTTTAAATAGATGCCCCAATGTTCGCACCTGAATGCCTCCAATATTTGTGGAAACGTTAAGTACCCAAAATAGAAACCCCAAAAGTAGATTTGGAACTCATGCCCAGATCAAGTTGATCCAAGCTCTCAAAAGACTCTGCCAAATGGCATCTCAGTATTCAAAATCTCACAAATCCAAGATTGTGAGTGCTTTATCATAGATACTAAGCCTTTGCTTCAATATATACAACATAATTCGCCTTCAGGAAGAAATTTCAAGGTGGGTCTAGCTAGGGTTGCAAAATTTCAGAATAAATCAACTTTGGCTGGACCCTAGTTCAAAAAACAGAATCTCATAATCTTGGATTTTAGGTGTTTTTCTCTTGAATTGGATGTTTTCAATCAATAACAGTGTTATAAAAGAGAAACTCTGGTTAGAGCTCATAAGGGTCCCGAATCCAATTTGTGTCTGACAAACTCGGCGGAGCTGTCCAAAAAGATAATAAAACCAACCAAACTTGGCATGTTCCCAACTGTATGGTTCCAGGCTCAGAACCCAGCCGAGCCCAGGTGACTCAAGCGAGTCCAATTGGATTCACCCCAGTTTTCAACAATTGATTAGTAGAGGATGCAAAAAGAGGCTTAGGAGTGAACTTTGGGAACAAACCAACCTTTAAATGGTGAAAGAATGAAAGAATCGTAGGTCAGATTTCTGCACTCCTTTAAACTGAATAATAATGGACTTAGCAAGTTTCTGTGGATGCGCCAAGTCTGTCAAAAACTAGTCGAGTCCCTCTGCACTCGACCAAGTTACTTTAGTAACTTGGAAGAGTGAAGCCACAGTACCCCCTGATGAGTTTCTAAACACTGAAATGAAGCATTCACCTCAAACTTTTGTTCTTTTTTCAGTCCATACTTGCGTGTCCAATAAAAGCAATGTAATTCACCTAAACATAGAATAGTTAACAAGAGGGTGTTGTACACCAGCATAAAGGTTTCTTCTTATAAGGAAACATCGAGACAAAAATTACGAAGTAGCAAATGAATTTGCACTAAAATTCAAATGCACAGTAACCAAAGGTTGGCTGCATTAATGCTCAAGAATCATTTACTGCAGTGGTAAGAGATATAACAGAAATCAAATGCCGTTAAGAGATTATCTACATGTCAGACCTTTCTTGTAAGTTCATTGTAGCGCTCATCAGTTTGTTCACATGTAACAAATTCAGACCACAAGGAAGCACACACTATAGTGCCAACAGCCATCATCCACAGGAAGATCTCTGAGAAGTCCACTATAGGGCGATTTGGAGAATACAATAAAATATCCACTGCAATACAAAATGCAAGTTCAGATGGGTGAAATAGAAAGCAGGCCAAGGCAGATGCATATGGGTACATGTGCTTGGGGCATTTGTCCATATATGCATTCATGGACTATAGAAGGTTCTGAAAAAATAATTACAAAGAAAAAAGTTATACTTTTCAAGTCTCCTAAATGTTAAAACATAGTAAACATCATAATTACAAAACTGTTGATGTATAACTGGAAGCTGAGAAAGAAATTTTCTGCTGGTATAATTTTTCACAAGTTGGAGATCTAGCCCAGTGATTAAAATAATTGCATATTTGGAAGATGGATCGAAATTTCATCTTCTAGACCATATTAAATGGAGAGATAGAGGAAGATGTGCACAAGTGAATGCTAAAGTGCGTCACTTTGGGAGATTGAACTTGAGCCCTCTAGCCAATTATAAGATTCTTGCTGCTTAACCATCACATTTTCCATGTCTTCACCCCCAACCTGTAAACTGAATTGACATGTGAAGTTTCGTTAATCACATTGAACTCTCTTAAAACAAAGTGGACTTTTTACTATCTATTTACAGAACACATAGCAGGCAAGAGATGGGGCACTGTTTGTGATGAATGTGCTCCACTCAAAAGGAATTTGTGTTATCGGCATTTTCATTTTTCTTGTTCTCATATAACATATACTAGATTGGGGGCTAACTGATACATATGCCTCCCTCCCAGAAGCCATCTTGGTTTCATACCTCTCTGCTGGATCGCATTGACGTTTATGAAAAACACCTGTTGGGCAATACATTACTCTTGATAGTTCGGATATAAAGACAATACACAATGGCAGATGTAAATATGGTGACATTGTAATTCAAGACTATTATTTTTCCACCCTTGACAAACTCTCCTCCACTGTTTACATCACCTTTTTGTTATCATGGTTGAGTTTCCTGCCCATGATGCACTCTTAGTAGTTGAGAATGAATTTAAAGCAATGACCTAGTTGAGCGATGCACTTTAGCATTCATAATGAAAAATTGTATCTTTGCCCTCTCGTACTTTTACATCCATAGATATCCCTTAGCAATTTTGAATTAAAATGATTTATGGAGAATACTTATTTCTGAATTTCCAAAGCTAAGGAATGGTAAGATTAGGCCAGTAGCAAGATTGATACTGGTAGGGGGCATCACTTGGAAAGGTGGGGTACGTCTAAGACTGATGGCGCAAATGACTTCTTGTGGAGGGGAGTATCCAAAACAATCAGCCTTTGAAGCAGGCCTGTAGAAAACTTCTAATAAACGGGAGGATCATCCGAATACCTTGGCATCACAGGGATTTAGAATTACAGGAAGTGGTTTGTCACTTCATCTAAGTGTTTTTGGAGCTTTGCTAAAAGGGTGTCATTTCAGGGATTAACTAACTTAGCTTGGAAACCTTCAAGTACGTTTCCAATTAGGTTGACGTTGGTCAGAGGGTGGAATCTCTATCCTAGTGACCCACACAAAGGACTTACCTTCTCAAGTCATTGCCTTTTCTAATTGGCATTCACAAATAAAATCCTCACAAACAATATCTTTGAAACAAAGGTTTACAATTCAATTATTCTTACTTGCCCAAAGGAGGCAAATGATGTTCATGCAGCAACCTGGCTGCAAGTTCAAGCAGTATTCTAAGAGGTCAAAGGGTAGGAGACAAACGCCCTATTCAGGGCCCCCAAGTATTTGTAATTATCAGAGTGGAAAATGCAATGGTTATAGTGTGACGCTATGCTCATTGGAGCTGGAATTCTTTTCATTGTCGAGGGTAATTGCCTCAATGCTATCAAATGGACTAGGAAGGAGGCACCTACCCCTGTTTGAGGAAGTATTTGATATTTCTGAGACTCAAGAGGTGTCCGTTCAACATGTCCTGTTGCGGGTAAGGGGAGCTGAGGAGGCATATGCTTTAGAGATGTGAAGTGGTAGGAAGTAGGAGTCCTCATTTGTAGAGGGTTGAGTAGTTTGTCATTGGGTCACTTTGTAATCTCTCTTACTGTTCTCATTGCTAGCTTTGTGATCTGTTTTTGATGAATGTTAGTCCAATACTAATGATAATAATAATAATTAAAAAATAAAGAGAGAGGCAAAAGTTATTATCTTTATTTACCCCAGCTACACACACAGGTTTTACATCGTGCACAGAACCTTTTCATAAGTTGTGGGACTTTTAGGCTCCAATAGGGATCCCAAGAAGTTAAGGATACGAATGAGGTTATAAAAGGGAACTCTTCATTTTCCACTTCATGGTACTGCAAACTATAGCAGAATCTAGAAGGGAAAGTAACACAAGCTATAGGCTTGAGAGCTTAAATACTAAGTGGAAGAATCAAAATTGACACCAGGCCACAAGTGCCGATAATAATCTGAAGAAGGTTGACACATAGTTGCTGGGAGCGAGAGCGGGAATGACTCCAATTCCGGGAGCGGAAGCATCGGATCGACAGCTGCCCAAAGCTCCAGAGCTCAAAGAGCAAGTTCCGGTGCGAATAGAACTTACGGATCGAGATCGCGTTTGAATAGGGAGCGAGTTCCCGATAAATTGGGATCGAGATCCTTATTTAACGGAAACGTGTTCCATGTAAAATGGGATCATGTTCCCATGTTCATTAGGATCGCGCTCCCATTGACAATAGGAACAAGATCCCATTTAAGGTAAGTCGTGCCCCTATCTAAGAAAGACCGCATTTCTATTTGGAAAGGTTCGAGCTCCATTCAGTACTTTCTAAAAAGGTTCGAATCACCCTTTTTACTCTCCCCAAGAAACAAATATAATATTTGAAATGATAGCATTAAATGGTAGATATGCATTAAAAATTTGCATGAAATGGAAATGGAAATAGAAATGATGCACATAAAAGATATCATTAAATATGCTTTAAGTATTCATGTTCCTTGTGAACCCACAAGACCATATTATGTAAAAGTTAAATAAACCAAATGTTTTCTATAATTTTATCAGTTTCATCTGAATCTCTAATGAACAATAGATTTATTTTTATATTTTATTATAAAAGAGCAATTCAGGTTTGTCCTTTATGGCACTAAACAACAATTTACTCCATCAGTAGCACAAACTTTTTGTGTTGTGTTCACACGTATTTTAAAGCACACACGTAGGTGAGGGCATCCAATATTTTAATAATTAAAATTTTGATCATTACATGCGCATTTAATGCACATCTTAAAAATAAAAAATAAAGGTGATAATATTTTAATAATGAAAATTTATCATTACATGCATTAAATGCAAAATTGATCCATCGATTTTTTAAAAACATATATTTCTGTGAACCCGTCCAACCATATTATGTAAATGCTAAATAAACCAAAAGTTTCTAATAATTTTATTCTTTTCGTCTTAATCTCTAATGAGCAAGAAATCTATTTTTATATTTCATTATAGAAGAGTAACTCAGGTTTCTCCTTGATCGCAATAAACAGCACTTGACTCCATCAGTAGCACAAACTTTTTGTGTTGTGTTAACACATATTCTAAAACACACACGTGAGTGAGGGCATCCAATATTTTAATAATTAAAAATTTGATCACTACATGTGCATTTAATGCACATCTTAAAAATAAAAAATAAAGGAGATAATATTTCAATAATAAAAATTTATCATTACATGCATTAAATGTTAAATTGATCTATTGATTTTTTAAAAACATATATTTATGTGAACCCGCACGACCATATTATGTAAAAGCTAAATAAATCAAATGTTTCCAATAATTTTATTCTTTTCGTCTTAATATCTAATGAACAGTAAATATATTTTTATATTTCATTATAGAAAAGTAACTCAGGTTTGTCCTTGATGCCATTAAACAACAATTTACTCCATCAGTAGCACAAACTTTTTGAGTTGTGTTAACACATGTTCTAGCACACACGTGAGTGAGGGCATGAGATCTACAATTTAAAAGAATGCATTCTGTTCGAAAGTGGGATCACAATCTATGCGATTGTGGGATCAAGCTCCGTTATGAATGGGATCGAGAATCCTATAAATAGGAGCGAGCTCCCAAAAAAATTGGAACGGGTTCCGATCGAGATCCTGGCCACGGAGGGTCGAAGCTGGTTCCGGAGAAGGAGCACCACCCTAGTTAGGCGCTCCCGGTAACTATGGGTTGACATATAATTGAGGGTGGGTAACAAGGGTTAACAAAATCTCAAAGAGATAAATCATGATTATCAGCCCACTTACACTTATTACTCCTTTTTGTTGTCCCAATATGAATGCATCAGTATTACAGCTTTGGGGATCAAGGGATGTGCTTTAGATAACTAGATATCAATGAAATGTTGAGGAAACAAGAGGTAGGGGAATTCCAATTTTTTATAGGAATGGCATCAATAGAAAACATAGTAGTATTAGAGAATTGTCATGCCATAGAGAGGTCAAAGTTCCCGGAAACTCCCATATTCACTGTAGATTGGTTTTAAAATACCACCACCAAAATTCACTATTCCATTTTTTATTTTTTTTGGCTAAGCAAAAACCACCAAAATTTATAGTACTAAGAGAGAGTAAATAATAATGTAACTTTTCAAAATTTCTCCTCAAGACTCGTTTCCCTAAAACCCCACCCTCCTCCCTCTATACACAAAATCCAAGCTAAGAATTCCTACCAAAATCGGACTTCCAATCAAATCAAATTTATTAGTATACCTCCAATTCACCTAATATCTCTAAACTCTATTAATAACCAAGTTAAATAGGATTTCCTGCAAAATTGGGAACTCCCATCAAACCACTAAAACTCAACAAACTATGCATTCCTACCAAAATAGGACTTCCAATCAAATCAAATTTTATTAGTATCCGTCCAATTTACCAAAGACCTCTAAACTCTATTAACAACTAAATTAAAATAGGATTTCCTGTAAATTTGGAATTCCCATCAAACCACTAATACTCAACAAAAAAAGTCTATGTTAGAAAACAAATTAGAAAATCTATAACATTTAAGAAATATAAGACGAACATTTAAGAAAAATAAGATAAAACAATTAAATAAAAAATTAAGTTGGAACGCAAACACTTATAGAAGATTATTGGAAAACTTATCCAAAAAAGAAGTGATTAAGAAACTTAAATATAAAAATAAATATATTAATTTTTCATTAACATGGGATACCATTAAAAATCTTTTCATCAAAACAGGTCCTTTATCCAATGCACGTGACATTAGCTACTTACTACTAACAAGTAACATGGAGACAACAAAACATAGTTTTAGGGCTGCCTGTGGATTCATATATAGATGCATTTAAATGACCAAAACCAAAGTTAACACCATAGGATTCAAGAACAAGAAACTCACCCTTATGTCCAGCAGCCAAATGCCCTTGAAGATTATCTCCTGCTGATTTGGGAATCATTATAATAGGGATTGTAATATTAAGAGAAGTGTCGTTTTCAGTGCAAACCATTTTGTAGAGATCTGCAAATACCAAACCACAAAGATAAACTTGGAAGGATCCATATATTGGTCAAAGGGTATACATACAATAATGACCATTACTACAGAAAATTGGTACCTTCCTCATCATTCATAATAAGCAAGCCTGCTGCACCCTCGTACTGAGCAACTTGTGCTTTCGTGGTGAAGGCACAATCCCCACGCTTGGACAAAGCCATGGAATTCACTAACTGCATTAGACAAAAAGATGATCAAAAGAAGATAGTGAAAAGCAGTATCCAGTACCCCACTACTAAATAGTGAAGAGACCTGTAAGCTCTAGAAAATAAATGACATTATGAATACTTGTGACCACCACGAAAAACTTGATGTTTGGTTTGTATATTTAAGCGTAGGTGTTTAGAAAGGTCGATGAGAAAGTATACTGAACCAGTATCGCTTCTGAGTCACAGAGTCTACTCGTTGAACCCAAGAAGATGTAAGGTGGTAGTGAGAAAAGTGTACGAGGGAAGAGTGTAGTACCCCTGAAGTAACCTCAATAACAAGGCTGCTCAGGGGAATCAGAGCTCCACAATTTCTTGATTTCATATGTCCAGACAGACAATAGTTGCAAGAATCGGGAGTAACAGCATTAGTTTTGAAGGTCTAGGCTTGAGAGGATCCAAACTATCCATCCGAGGCATGTGGGACCCTGCACACACATACATATATAGGGTAGATACTTCTCTTAGCCCAAGTGCTAACAGAACAGTATTTGACCAAGCGCTCTGATTCAATATTTTGACACATTCGATGACCATTATGTATGGAAACTTTATTTTTATTTTTTTAAGTTTTTTCTAAAAATCCATTTGATCAAAAATTTTACAGTTAATACACATCTAGCCAAGAAAAAAAAAGGAAATATTATAAAAATACTTCCTAAATTTTAAACGAGCGAAAATACCCCTGCCCTTGTCACCAATAAAGGCAGAGTTGTCTTAGTCATTTAAAATTGTGTATTAGTTTTTTGATATTTTATTTTGCTTTGCCTTGGTGAGTCGCACTTACCCCTAAATTTAGGTCCATTATATTTATAAAAAATTATTAAAAAATAAATTGCGCCACCACTAGCCCTCAGATCAGTCTAGATTTATATGGGACGTGCAAATATTGTTTTATTATCCATTAGCCCTTTGGCTAACAAAAGCCACACACACCCACACCCACACCCACACATGCGCATGCACACACACGCACACACACATACACACACACACACATGCACACACAGGCATCTGCATAAGAAGACACAGCATACAATATCAAGGAGTGCAACATGATATGTCATTTAGTCAAATGAATTTTTATTTTCTATGACTAAAACCCAAAAACAGGCATATTCCCACATTAGAACTTTTTAAGGCAACTACAAAAGTAAAAAGAAGAAATAAAAGAACTGTAGGGAGTGATCGAGGAATAAAATTAAGTTTTCCAGTTTTAAAGCAAAGAAAGAAGAAATTAATTTTAGGGACCAGCAATAAAAAGAGAAGGTTGTTCATCAATTAACTTTGCCTATATTTGCAAATAATGATATTCCAACAGGTCATTCACATTGAAAGGGATCAATCAGTGTTTAAGACAGCCTTGTTACTCAGCTTCCGCATATAGCCAAGGCAAGCACAATGTACCCCTTGGCACATGTGTAAGGTGAACAATACTCAGGTGAGTAGTGTTAAAACTACTTGCCCGGGTAGTGTAGAACTCAGGCTTACTATAATAAAAAAGGGGATACTGCCCCCCTTATGTCATTCGCCCTAAAAAGGGGGGCACCACCCACTTTCATCTCTCTCTCTACCTCGAGCTCATGTACCAGATTCTCTCTCTACCGCAAGCTTTGCTATTACCAGGGTCTCTCTCTCTCTATCTCTATCTCTATCTCTCACACACACACGGGTCTCTCTCTCTCTCTCACACACACACACACAGGTCTCTCTCTCTCACACACACACACACGGTCTCTCTCTCTCTCACACACACACACGGTCTCTCTCTCTCTCACACACACACACACGGGTCTCTCTCCTCTCACACACACACACACACGGGTCTCTCTCTCACACACACACACACAACAAAAAGGGGCTTGGATCCCCCCCCTTTCATTTCGCTCTCCCGCCCCCACTCTCTCTCTCTCTAAGAAGCATGGATTTCCACCCCCTTTTTATTTCTCTCCCTCTATCTCTCTCTAAAAGGGGGCAGAAATCTGCCCCTTTTTCATCGCTCTTTTAATAGGGGGAGGAGATCCACCCCCTGTTTCCATCTCTTGCTCTCCTCCAAGAGAGAGAGATAAATGAGAGAGAGGGAGGCTGAGAGAGATGAGAGAGATAAAGAGAGATGCCTGAGAGAGGAGATATAGAACCTAAGAGTGAGAGGGAGCTACCTATGAGAGAAAGAGAGTGAGATGCCTGTGAGAGAGAGATGTCTGTGTGAGAGAGAAGACTAGGCAAAAGGGGAGAGAGAGAGAGAGAGAGAGATGTGGCCAAAGCCTTCTCCCTCTCTTGGGCACATGGCAAAGTACCTCCCCCCCCC
>NW_006499751.1:2937865-2951088 GCF_000471905.2 Amborella trichopoda | reverse complement strand
CCTTTTGCTTCCTCTCTATTTTTCTCTTTCCTTTTGCTATTTCATGAGGGACTCGACCGAGTCTGACGTGGCCGAGTAACTCAGCTCGGGCAAGGGCCGAGGGATGTCCGAGCAGAATTTTCAGCACTAGGATAAATATTTTCAACAAGGTACACACAAACATAAAAACTAATAGGAAGGACCGTATTTAAATTTTCATGAAAATCATACATTAAAGATACGACATCATGCACATAGGAAGGTTTAAAGTTTAAACAAGCAGACTTTCCACTTGTAGGAGTGAGAGTGCCTCATTCCAAATTGCAATCACATAGAGTTCCCAGCATAAAAGTTTACTGGCCATTGATAAGGGGTTCTTTGTTCGTGTTTTGTAGAGCAGAAACAGAAATAAACTAACCTTTGAAGAGGAATTAGTACAACAATTCACTGGATTTGCCAAAACGGCTGGTCTTTTTCGTGCTTCACTGGCATGACTTGGTAGTGAAGAACCAAATCTTGCACTTAATCCAACAATGCTTGTATCTTCAACACCATTCACCCAATTTTTAACCTTAACCTGAAAGGAAAATACAATATCAAAAAAATTCGGATAATCTATGCCAATTTTGTGTAGAAAAAAAAGGTTAAGAAGATAACATTCCTAAATCCCTCATTTCCATCCAGCCATGCCTTCACTAGGATGATTTGCCCAATAACTCTTAATGTCATAATACCCCTATTGGGAATGGGTGAAAAAAACAAACTGGTTATAGGAAACAATTGCGTATAACAAACATATATAGGAGATAATACAATAACTAGAAAACCATACTAGACTTTCACACAAGTTCATACTTTCAAACAGTGGAACTACACACATTTTTTCTTTTTCATAATGTATAGACTACGTATAAATTGTCAATGTGGAACAAATAAATGTTATAGCGAGTTCAGATATTTGAAGGAAGCAAAACAAAATAGTATTACAGTATAGTTCACCGCAACATATTCACCACAACATGTATAGTATTAATCTGTTCAGCATAACAAAAACAGTACTGCAAAAAAAATAGAACTACAAAAATAACGGTTCATCATAATAAAAGTGCAAGTTATTTTTTTAGCTACCAGCTAAGACCTCAATATGTCTCAAAATGATCCATTTCATACTGGATAGAGCACTCCACGGTCTGGTCTGTTACCTTCCGCACTAGATGAATAGTAAATGTGCTTTAAACTAACAAATCAGTAAAAGTCCTACATACCCAAACATAGGTTTTTATTCAACAATGAAAATGGTAAACTTGTTCTCTAAACAATAGGTAATCCATATAACGAGTCATCATCATCGTTACCATCATTAGAGCCTTTTCCCAACTAGTTGGGGTTGGCTACATAATCCTTGTCTGCCATTCTGCTCTATCGAGGGTCATACCCTCAATGAGATCATAAGTCCCCATATATTTTCTCGCGACTTCCAACCATGTCCTTTTGGGCCCACCCTTGTCTTTTTTTAGCCTTCCACTTGAACCAACTCGCACCTCCTAACAAGTGTTGTACTGGGACTGCACTGCATATAGCCAGTTCACCTAAGTATACTTTCTCTCATCTTTTCACATATTGGAGCCACACCAAAGTTTTCCCAAATGTATGCATTTTGAATTCTATCCCTTCTTGTCTGCACACTCATCTATCTCAATATCCTCATCTCAGCTACACTAATCCTACTTGACAGCCCAGCATTCCACCCTATAAAGCAAAGCCGATCCCACAGCTATCCTATAGAACTTCCCCTTCAGCTTCAATGGTATATACAGCAATCACATAAAACTCCGGTTGTACAACTTCCTTGGCCTACCCATCTCTAATTCTATGTGTGGCATATTCCTCAATCCCCCCATTTTCCTTTATTATTGACTCAAGATATCGAAAGTCCGCGCTATGTGGTATATATTAGCTGTCAATCTTAACTACTTCATCATCTCTACTTCCTCATCTCTACTCCTATTATTACTTAACTTGCATTCTATATACTATCATAGTCCAGCTAATTTTAAAACCTTTAGATTCTAGAGCATCCCTCCAAAGGTCTAACTTTGTGTTGACGCCACTTCGAGTCTCATCAATCAAAACTATGTCGTCTGCAAACACATACACCACAGTACCTCACCTTGTAGGTGCCTAGTTAAGTCGTCCATAACTAAGACAAAGACATATGAGCTCAACGCTGACCTCTGATGTAGACTTATTGTCAAAACTCACTCATCGTTCCACTAGTTGTTTGCAGACTCGTTTGCGCTCCTTCATACATAGACTCAATTATTGACCTCGCTAGCATAAATTCATATATCGAGTAGACCACGTAAAATGTGAATAATGCACATATCACACGTAAGGGGTTTGCAATAGCTGTTTGTTAATATCAGCAACGCAATAGGTGGGTTCCCATTGCGAGTCCTTACTATAGAAATAGAAAGGGGACACGGGTTCTTTCTAAAATCGATGTAGAGGGGGGAAAAAAAGGTGGCATTTTGAGCATCATGGTTTAAAACTCAGCTGAGTCAACTTGATTGGCTGAGTTACATGGACACGGCACCTTGCTGAGCCAAGTTTATAGGTACAAACTTGGGTTATGTAAAAAAATATGAAAAAAATATAAAAGTACAAATTTTACTAGATCAATGTATAAATTTTTGTATAATTTTGATTTCTTTTTATGATGATTAGCTATTTTCTTATAAGAAGCCGCCACTTGGTGTGACGATAAAAGGCTCGGGTAGCCAGCACAAGAGCACGGGTTTGAGTCCTAAGAGTGGCCACTTTGTGCATAAAATGCCAAAGGTTAGGACCGTTTCCATCTCACCCCTCCCAAGACGCTGCGTAGGCAGGACCAGCACCGGGTTATGGCCCTTTTAGTTTTTCTTATCGTATGTCATATTTTTTTTCATTCCACCTTCTTTTGGATTTTTCTGAACTGTTTCTAGCTCTAAATAATTTTTTTCCAATTTTCAGCTTTTATATATTGTTTCCAACTTTCTAGAACTTTTAATCTTGTTTATAGTTTAGTTTTCTTTTCAATTTTTTTAACAATTTTTCCTTTTTTTAAAAAAAAAATTTAGCCCTTTTTCTCGGCTTGTACACTACTCAAGCAAGTCCACTCATACTTGCCCGAGTTACACGACTAGGGTCCGGCTCGAGTCCCTTGCCCGAGCAGGGTATTGAACCTTGGTATTAGGCCATGGCAAACTATACCCCATAGTCTGCCTAAGACCTTAACAGCAGATTGCACTTTATCGTATAAAATACCACTTCGTCAACTCAGCCTGAATTTATGGATTTAAATGTGTATATATGATTCCAAAAGAAAAAAAATGGTTCATACTAGTATAAAGTACAAAAAATAATGAAAATTAACTCCAAATAAGAGGTTTATAACAATGACAGCTCAGGAATACACCCGCCATATTAAAAAAAAAAAATATGACAACGAATATGAATCAGGTTCTCACATGTCAACCCTCAAAAAGAAAAAGATTATGATAAATATGTATCAGGAGAAGAAAAACTAAGAATGTGTCTCTCGAAGAATACAAATGAAACCAAATTAAACATTATTTAAAATATACAAGGAACAAACCTAGAATTGAACCGTTAATAAGAGACAAAACAAGAGATACCAAAGAATATTTCTATCATTTTCCTGTTGGTAATCAGAAAAAGGATTTCCATGAACGGTTGGCTATTACCAATCAGAAAAACCAGAGGAATTGATCATCACTCAGAAACTCGTTCCAATCTCCGCAATTTTGGCATATATCTCATGTGTTTGTTGAGAACAAGAAATGGAAGGAATAAAATAGTAATAGAGAAGATGAGATGGTTGCATTTGAATTGCATTACCAATTGGAATTTGTTGTCGCACCCCGGAGATTTAGGGGTGAAATCGTCGTCACGGCTGACATCGTCCGCAAAAGAGAGAGAGATTAGCAGCAACCATGTCGAGAAGAAGACGAGGCGAACCCTAATTCTTGCCATGCTGCACTTTCAAATCACCTCACTCTCTCTTTCTGCACTTTTCAAATCACCCCTCCCCGTGTGAAAAGGGAGCGATTGATCGGAGAAGGGCATTTCACTCTCAGAAAAAAAAGGAGAAATGGACTCCCAGGAAAAAGCAAAACAATAATTTCTTTGCTTGCTCCCGCGGGATTAAAAGACGAGGTTTTCTGCCATCAAGTTTTACGATAAGACTTTAGGTTACCAAAAAGGCAATTTTGTAAAGAAAAATTAGATTCGAGCCCCTTCGATCGTCACAAAATTGGTTGATATGCATTCAACCTTATGAAATTATTCGCTCAAAAATGATATGCATTCAACCTTATGAAATTATTCGCTCAAAAATGACCTTATCAAACTGTTTTTGTGAGTGCATGAGAAGTTTTTAGTTCTTTTAAATGTTTGCTAGGCGGAGGAGGTTATATTTGCCAAATTTGAGTTCATAAGTAGTGTTATAAGAATCGGATCATCGTATGTATAGATCAAAACTGGCCAGACATTGGTTTTTACTATTTTTAACAACATTTGATTTTTGCTTTGGACCAAATGAACTATAATACTGGTACCCAATCTAAAAGGACCTGCACGTCCGATCCAATCCCAATAAGAAGTAAATAACCAATCGAAGGGAGCATAAAATATTTTAGTTTGTTTTCTAATAAATTTTTATGTCGCGTGTGATTTAGTGTCCTTTTGTCCCTATCTTTGATTGATCTTTAGTACCTTTTCTTTGGAGATGTAATGTTTTACTTGAGCAATGAAAATTAGTGGCGTTCAAGAATGAGGTTTAGGACATGAACAAAGGCCACCACTCATTTTAAAGGACACGGTTTCTATGAGCCCTAAACTCATAAGTAGAAATGCAAACCCCCCTTAATAATCTAATTTTGAAGCAGATTTTGACCCTAATTTTCAAAGAATATGCAAATCCTGAAATTGGAAATTATTAATGTACTTACCCAAAAATAAAAAATATTAATGTGAAGAAAATGTAAACAGTTGATTTTAATTTTTTGAGAGACCATCATGGATAAAGTTTGGATGATGATGATGATGATGACGATGACGATAAACTCAAATAAATAAAATATAAAATAAAAATATAGAAGAAGAAGAATGGCTCTTAGTAAATGTGGTAAATATAGATGAGGGAATTTACTTGGGCCTTACTATGGGTAGGCAGGGATGCAAATGCATTTGTCTCTTCATGCACTAAAAGTGCCCCCTTATATTTAAGATACCTTGTCGTTACTCATTTACTTTCGTATTATCTTTGTATACCTTCACATTTGTCCTTTTTAAATTGATATTTTGCCAACCCTTTCTTTCTTGCCTTGTTTGAAGTCACCAAGGCATGGCACCATTGCAGCAACTTTCGTATGTGGTAAGCCATTTTATCTTTGATCATTCAAATTACAGACAAAATGCATTTCCCCACGACTTTTTTTTTTTGTAAATCTTTGTGTACTGACTCGTGATCGAATCATTTGGGATTAAAAAGTGAAAAAAATTATTTTTTCCACTAATAGTGGCCAAATTGGTGTTTACCAAATCATGTGCCTATCGCAACAATGGTAGATATAGGTATTCTAAAAATACACCTCCAAGAGCAATGTTTGACAGTGGCTTTGATGGGTGGTTTAGCTAGACGGGGGAACTCTACTATATCCTTTTGGGTAGAATATAGGTGATAGGTTTTCTATCCATGATAAGAATGGAACTCAATAGGTCATATTGTAGCACCCACCACCTTGACCTCGTATGTCTTGGGTCCATTCTTGGAACTCTACCATAAGGTCTAGGCAGTGTACTTATATGGGTCAACTTATATTTAATATTCAATGGATGGTAGAGATAAGGAGTATGTAGCTCAAGTTTACCATCACAAGTTCTACTGGAAGGACATTTCATCTCTGCCACCTTATTTCAACTTGGACGGCAGAGATGACACAATGCTACCATTTTCGTGTTTTTCCTTTTATTAAACCCGTTACTTGGTTCTTAATTATCGTTCATAAAATAGTAAAATTTCATGAACAAAAATGGGATTTTTTGGGGAGGGTGTATTCTCTAGTCGTACTAATATGCACATGATATTTAATATAAATAATTGAAACATGTTTATTATTGACAAATATTTTTAATAAAATATGGTTCTAGAAATCATTGAATTTATCCTCATTATTGAATAACTTTATGAAATAATTATGATTTTTTAAAAACCATGCAATAAATATATATAATTCAGGTATACTATTTGTGATAAAATACAATTATAGGGTGACAAAAAAAATTTAAATGCTATTTTAAATAGAGGAATAAAAATTGATATTGTGCAAATGAATAATAGTGAGAGAAAGCTAGAGGAGATGTGATAAAAATTCATAATTAGAAAATAAAAATTATTCAAGTATCTCCCAAAAATAGAATTAAATTTTATATATACCTCACCACATATTTTTTTGCTAGAAATATAATATTGTAGTTACAAAAGCAATTTAATATTCAAATAGTCATAAAAAATTTAAAATACATAGAAAGGAAAAATTTGAGATGAAAATAAATCGATACTTCATTTAACATAAGAATCGAAACGAACAAATAACTAATTTTCTACTTTCCAATAGATAGATGAAAAGAGACATAATCCATTTGAAAAATAGCAATAGAAACCTAGAAGAAAGTGCAATATAAAAAATATAAAGGTTTTGTTAGGCTACACCACTTGGTGATGTAGACCCTTAAAGTGCTCAATATTTTTTAACAATACAATACTCTTGAATTGTAATAAAAAAAATTTCAAGTAGGGGCATTTTTGGTAATTTAGAAAGGTAGAGTGGATATTTTTATAAGAAAATAGTGGCATTCTATTAGTACTTAAAAACAATTAATGGATCTTGTGGGTGATGTAACGCACCATATCAATGATGTCATTGTCCACTATTGTTAATAAATGTTATTGTTTCTATTAGAAATTTATAGTTTACCCTTTACTAATTACTTAAAATACTCCTAAGCAAAAAGTTACTATACTATAGGATAAGGCTATCTAAATGTCTAAAAATGTTGAGCACTTTAAGGGTCTACTCCACAAGTGGTGCAGCCTAACAAAACCCTAACAACAATAATAACGGTAATAACAACAACATCAACAACAACTTATTATTGTTATTATTAATATTATTATTATATTAGAGAGATATATAGAGGGTAAGTGGGCTCAAACCACTTATTTGCTATAATTAAAAAACTACATTAGAACTTGAAATATGTAAAATAGAGATGAATAACATACCTTCTATCTTTCATTTTTAAAAATATTTTTAACAAAAAAAACTATTAGAGAGAGAGCTAGGATAGTGTAGAGAGAGAGAGAGAGAAAAGAGAGCTTCCTCGTTAGTTTGGGTGTGACAGGCTTTTGGGTTGGGGCGTGAGGACTTTAGCCTTTTAAGTGATATATGATATAAGAGGTTGTTCTTAAAGAGAGCTTTAGGAAGGGAGAGATTGAGAGAAAGATTTTTAAGGAGGGAGAGATGAATGAGAGAAGAAAAATTTTGGGAGAGAAAAAGTTTTGTTAAAAGAGAGATAAGGAATTGAGGGAGAGATTTAAGGAGGGAGATATGAGTAACAAATGAGAGATGTTTAGGAGATATCTAATGAAGGAGTTATGATGCGGAGAGAGAAAGGTGGGAAGGGGAAAAAAAGTGAGAGGTATAGAGACATAAATAGCTTGTTACATAGTATGAGAGCGAAAAGTGGGAGGGAGTGAGAAAAGTGGGAGGGAGAGAGTAAATTAAATAGATATGGGAGATAAAAGTGGGAGGTAGGGAGAGTAAATTAAATAGAAAGAAAAAAATAGAGAGACATCATATTAAAAAATAAGTTACATAAAAACAAAAGGAATAATTACTTATACTTATGTCCATTTATGCATGTAGGAAGAAGAGAGTTACATAAAAACATTAAATCAAAAAAGAGTTACCTATATTTATGTCTACATTAAAAAAGACCCTATATTTATGGCTTTTATGCATGTAGGGAGAAGAGAGAGAGTAAATGTGGGAGGGAGATGGGAAGGGTAAATTAAAAGAAATTAAAAGAAATTAAAAGTGATATAGTTAATATGAAGAGGAGAAAGGAATTGTTTAAAACTATTTTTAAACTATGAAAATTTGTGATAAAAATTACGGAATGAAGTCAAGTATCCCTTTTTGTGTCATAAAAAGAGCCCAAGATATTATGCTTATCAAGGAATATATTGTCCGATTATTCTTCTAAATAAAACCTCATCTAGGATTAATTTTAGGAAATCTAAATATTAAGGATGTAACCTCTTCAACCCATAGATTAACCTCAATAAATATAAATAAAACTTCTTAATTGTATCGTATACGTACTTGAAAAATATTAATGTCTCAATATTGAATAGAGGCGGTCCGATTTTTAAAGAGTGATATTCAAGCTTTAAAAAACTAACTTATTTTTTTAAGATAATCATCTAGTGATTCTTAGGTGGTTACCTAAATTCTACAGTAAAAAAAAATCTCCCCGTGTAGGTCTTATCACTAAAGAAGTAGATATACACTATGCTCCAGCAGAAGCATGATAGACGCTCAAAACAAATTACACGGCATATTCTTATTTTTATGTACACATCCGTTTTTTCAGGCCGTCTTTATTTTTAACAAAATGTACTCCGTTTGGACGTTTAAGTTCTGAATAGGGTTATTTCTTGTTTTGGCTTAATTTTTTGATTCGGAACTTCAAGCTCCAAACCAAAATTATTGCTAAAAAAAATGGTTGAGAACTTGGAGTTCCAAATCCTCTTCTTATATTTTTGTTTTTTTTATAGGTCTAAGATTATATATAATTCCACTGAAAATGACCTTTCACGTTCAAATTCTAATTCAAATTCTAATTCTTTTCTAATTCCAAAATAAAGAAAAACTAAATTGCCCGAGGTACCAATTTTACAGTGGGCTCCTTGAGGAGCACAATATAAGGAAAAAGTTAAATGGGTATGCTTGGTGAGTTGGTGCAACCCGTTGCCCTTTTTCTATTGGACGTGGTTAGCATGCGGCCAAGCCCGCACAGGTATAAATACGGGCTTGGCAATAAATATATTTTTTAAATATAATTTGATCTTAGAGAATATATAATCTTTGATATTGAGATTATGAATATAAAAAATAAATAAAATTTGAAAACTAGAAATAATAAATATATTAAAAAAATATTTAGACCGTTAGTTACAATTATTTTTAGCTGGACCGCCTATTTGCATCCATTTTTAAGATGGATGCTTTATACCTCTAAATCACATATTGTACAAATGCGGTCCAGCACGCATGAAACAATCGCTCATTTCTATTTTCTTTAACTTTTTCATTAATGTGTGCTCCTTGATGTGCAAACTAGATACTTGTCTCCTTGGAAAATACTTTTTTATTGTTCTAATTTTTGCAATCTACTATGCAATTCCAAATTATTATTTAAAAAAATAAACTATTCTATGGAAACTACTCATTAGTTAAGGGACTAAATTTAGAGTGCTCCCATGGCAGTACACTAAGACTACCTCGTTTTAGATGGACACCAGTTTTGAATCACTGGTTGCCGGTTCTCAATTTCAAGTTAAAAACCAATAATTTATCGAAAAATAAAGTAAATAATTCAAAATTAAGTTCCAAGCTGGGTTTTAACCAAGAAAATTGGCTCGAACTTATTAGAGTTTCGAATCAAGGGAATTTTGTTAAAATTAAAAATCTAAAGAAAAGGAACATGAGAGTAAAATTCTAAATATGTAGGACTTTTTCTTAAACCACAAGGAAGAGATACTTATGTTCCCAATAAATAATTTAATTTTCATATTTTAAGAGAAATGATCTTATAGGACTTTTTTCCCACCCATGTGTGTAGATTACCATTAAATTTGGCACGGATATATAGACAAGTCAAGTCTTATATCTATGTGATACCTTTTTTAGAGATCCGTGACAACTTTGATGGTGATCTTTTGGGGTTCTACACACAGGTGGAGGAGGGTCCTGTTGGATCATTACTCATGTTTATATGATATTATATATCATATATAATATAGATATATATATATATATATAATATTATATCATATTAATAATACTAATAATTATGTATTTATATTATACATAGTGAATAGTGATCAACCAAAAAGTTCTGCAAGATTAAATTCCTACCCCCCTTAGAAACTTATTCTTTCACTTTTTAACAAAGGAATGGGAACTTTTGTTGAAAGATTAATTTTTGAACTTTAGATGGAAAGTTTAAAACAAACGCATAACTTTTTAAAAATTTGAAAGAAAATATTTTAAAAAAAAACAAACACGCCTGAAAGTCGTTTGCTCTCCCCAAATTCCTTGATGTGTGATTCCTTCCACACTTCCATTAAAAAAAAGTCCTTGGCATTTCTACGTAGGGTTAAGTTCCATCAAATTTTGAACCGGGTCCTTACCACACAGGGTTAACCCACATCAAAGGATTTTTTTAACCCACATTTTCATTAAAAAAAAAAAGGGGCCTAACAATCTTTGATTTGACGTTTTTCAAATGAACTCAACCCACTTCTTTTTAGATCGGATCTAACAACCTCTCTCTTCCCCCTCTAATAACCTCTCTCTCTCTCTCCTTAGCATCTATCTTATATTAGAATTAATATTTATACAAATTATCTTGATAATCAAATTTTATATTTTATTTATACATTTATTTACATTATAAATTATATAATATATTATTTTTTGTTATATTTCTAAATTATATTTTTTAAATTAAATGATATTATAAGGTAAATTTCAAATTTCTTCTTATTTGTATAGTAAAATGGTTATAAAATATAAACCAATAATTCTAATTTCAATGTATAATATTATAGTTAGCTATGTTGTGATAATTTTAGAGGAGTAAAGAAAATTAATTCTTGGTGTGATTCTAATTTCACTTTATAAAGGGAATTATTATTTTAAATATTATAATATGGAAGTATTTTCTTAAATTATTTTGATACAATATTATAATAATATATTATAACTAATAATCATTCAGACATCCAAAAAAGAAAACAACATCTCAATATTCACCTAGTTTTACAAAGTAATAGAGAAACATAATGCACCACTCTTAATTTCTTTCAGAAACTAAAAAGAATACTATTTTAGAGATTTATAGTGATTTTTTGAAAAAAATTTGGGACAAAACTTGTTGATTTGGTCGATTCTTTGATCCGACACGGGTATAGGTTCACTTTATTAAACACTAATTTATAGTAATAGGAAACCATATTTTCTTCCTTTTTTCTATTGACTTTTTATGCTTTAAATCTAACAAAAAATAATTTCTAGATTCATTAAATATTTCAAATATTTAATTTGAGTTTTAAATATTTAAAATAATGCTAGAATTGTTTACAATTGACTTTAAAAAAATTCAACACTAGAAATTTAATTCAAAATTAAATATTTGAAATATGCTATCTTTGCCATAGAAATTTCTTTTCTAAAAAATTACATCATTTTTTCTTTGTAATTACAAAGTTCAAATTATCTTAAAAAAAATCATTTGGGTGTTTTTTGCTTCTTAAAATTATTCATTATATTTCATTTATTTTTAATAAGAAAAGTAATGTTTGAAACAAGCTTAATGTTATTTTTATTATCTTTGTTTAGTTTTTAAAATTTTAAAATTTCAAACATATATATGAATTATTTTAAAATTTCAAAAGGAATTTTAAATATTTGAAGATAATCATCACATTCATAGCATTTTCCCAATTTTGGGGTTAGTTAGTCAAATCTTGGTCCGCCATACTGATCAATTAAATGCTTTACCCCAGTGAGGTCATAAGTCCACATATCTTTTCGAACTACTTCCAACCATGTCTTTTTACCCCCTATCTTTTTCAGTCCTTCTACATGAACTAACTTGCACCTTCTAACATGTGTTGTACTTGGTCGGGCCACACCTGGCCAGCCCACCTAAGTCTACTATGTCTCATCTTATCACCTATTAATGTCACACCTAAATTATCCTGATTGGTTCATTTCAAATTCTTTCTCGAACGGATTCATTTTGAAACATGATTATTTGAAGATAATCATATTTCAAAAAATGAAACTTGCTATATTGTTTTTAAAATCCTTTCGAATAATTTTATACTTTTAAGTACAAAATTTTATACTTTTAAAAATGTTGTTGACCATGTACCTTTTTTAATACCAGTTGCCAAAAACTTCTTAAAGCTATGTCCATTCTATGTTCCTTTGGCAATGTTTTCGTGCTATTGTTTCGAAATATAACAATTGAATATAAAAGCGTTATATTATTTAAATTTATGTTTACAATTTTTAAAATTTATTTTATATTTATTTTTCTATTCTTTAGGGAGATTTTAAAAATGAGAAATGATCATATAGGACCCTCCCTCACCCATGTGTGCAGGAATCCAAATGATCACTATTAAATTTGGCACGGATATATAGAAAAGTCAAGTCCCACACCCATGTGATAACTTTTCTAAAGATCCGTGCCAACTTTAATAGTGATCATTTGGGGTCCTACACACATGGGTGGGGGAAGGTCCTATAAGATTATTACTCTATAAATATATATTAGTAGTATACATTATAATATTATATATTACATATAATATATAATAAATATATAATATAAATTACATTAATAAAATAAATATAAATATATAATATTATAAATAATATATAACTGTAATATATATTTATTATATTAAAATAGTATATTAAATATTAGTATAGAGTTAATATAATAAATATATATTGTGTTTGTATATTATAATATACTCAATATAAATTATATATAATATTTATATTATGATATTATAATATATATATATATATATATGGAAAAGTCTTTCCAATGCCTATAGGCAAAAATGAATAGTGATTTCTTCTACCCTCATCACCGTCCAAATTTCATCGTGCGGTCACGATTGTCAGGTAGTGTTTTATTTTTTATTTTTTTACAAATCGGAATGACCTGAAATTTGAAAGATATGTACATCTTACTGAGGCACATCTAATAAAAATATAAAAAAATTATCCGTGAAAAATAAATTGACCAAAATACCCCCAAAAAGTTTTGGGGGTATTTTGGTCAACTTTTTCATGTAAAATATTTTTTTT
>NW_006499751.1:2883483-2921032 GCF_000471905.2 Amborella trichopoda | reverse complement strand
TTAGGGTATATATATATATATATATATATATGTGTGTGTATGTGGAGAAAGAGAGAAACAAATTCTAGTGCTCTCCCTTCACCAGGAAGACTTTTCTTGGGCTCTAAGTAA
The DNA here is from genome assembly GCF_000471905.2 of Amborella trichopoda. The sequence continues at coordinate 2,920,921 of NW_006499751.1, read as the reverse complement.
AGATGAGGGAGTAACATTGAACTATCATTTACTAACATCACTTTTGGTATCTAGATTTCATTATTCTAGTACTTTCATAGAATTTCAAACCATAAAAGAATAGGTGTTATTTTCAACACTCCTCCTTGAACCTTAATTTTTCAAGGGGCATCATTAGCACCGTACTGTTCAATTTATTGAAACTCTCAAAGTTAAGCGGCTTTATGAAAATATTGGTACTTGATCATGACTCTTATAAAGCTTAAAATCCATTTCTTTCTCCTACATAAGCTCACGAATGAAATGATATTGACAGTCAATATGCTTGTTGCTTTTATGAATTTTAAGTTTCTACCAAATTTATAACCAATTTTTTTTTAAAAAATATTAAAAAACAAAATGATACCCCTTAAAATATCACTAAAGGAACAAATTGGTGTATTATTTTAAAGTTCTATGTCAATCGGGTATTACGCATAAAAAAAATTGAAAATTTTCCAAATTGCCCCTTTTGCAATGTAGCAAAGATTGAAGAAAGGTAACTCTCAGTCTATTATCAGTCCAAGCTCCTGGACATGCCATCAATTTTATAGTTTTAGTTGGAAACCTATTTAGAATATAAACAACACTTGTATCAGCGTCGGTCCTAGAGCTCTAGCATCTTCTTATACTCAAGGATGATTCTTATTATATTTACAATTTGACAATTCTTTATGCAACTCCATTTTATTGAGTGCATGTCGTATTTAATTGATTACATATTCCATTTTAATCACTAATTTTAAAAAGTCTTTGGAGGTGTATTTGCACACGTCTAGCATGGAAAGCCACTATTTTTTTAACATTATTTTAAGTGGAAAGCCACTTTTTTTCCAACAATGCTTTAGAGTTTTTTAAAGACACTTAGACCCTCTTATTTTATGAAATATACCCAAGTTTATTGGTTAAAATCAGCAAGACAAGTAAAAAAATACTTACTTGTACTATTTGATAAGGAACAATTGTTTCATGCGATCTGGGCGTACAATATACAATTCAGAGGTATAAAGCATCCATTTTAAAGATAGATGCAACTAGATGGTCCATCTAAACATAATTGTAATTAACAGTCCAAATGTTTTCTTAATATAATTATTATTTATTTTTTCAAAGTTCTGATCTTTATGTTAAAAATTATATATTCTTTAAAAATTAGAATAAAATTATATTTAAAACTATATTTATTGCCAAGCCCACATTTGTACATTTGCGGACTTGGCTGCATGCTAAGCATGTCCTTTGATAAAACCGAAACGGTCATGCAATTTCTTAGTGGAACAAATGCAATGGTTTGTGGCTCTACATGATTCTCCGAATGGATTCCACTTTTGGGTGTCTCTTTCCATGAACACGTTCGTTGGACTCTTGGTTTTGATGCTTTATTTTTGGCAAGCATTCATCGTCTTTGTATTTGATAGGGGTGGCAACGAGTGGGGTCTGATTAGACTCAAATCCAAATAGCATTCAAGTCCAGGTTTAAAAACCGGACCTAACCTTTCGAGTCCAAAAATTGGCCCCATATTTGGACCAGTCGGGTCCCTGGTCTGGGTCTATTGCCACCCTATGACTCTGAGCTTCATCTTCCCCCCTTTTTTTTTTTCTTACCATCATATACCTATATTATTTGCATCATTTACACTATTGCATAACATTTATGGATACCCACATATACCCACATTCCTTACTGTTTTTATGTAATAACTGGAAATTTTTAGGAAGCAAATGTATCGGCAACATTTATGAAACCCATAAAACATATACCCATATTATTCAGGTTGGGTACGGCTGGACCCAGCCCCAAATAGTATTTGGGCTAAGGTTTTAGACCCAAACCCGACTTTTCGGGTCCAAAATTTGGACTCATACCTAGGCCTGAGGTCAGGTCTATCCGTCGGATCCCGGGTCTGGACGGGTCCATTGCCAACCCTAGTGTTTGATAGTAAATACAATCCATTTAAGCTAAGATGCCCAAACCTCAATTGCTATAATCAAAATTTTCATAAATCAAAATATTAAGGAATTTAAAAAAAAATAAAATCATTTTGAATATTCAATAGAAATATTTTGTTTTGGTCACATTAACATGGCCGATCAAATTGGTATTTCTATCATTACATAAAGACTAATGGAGAAAAAGTATTATGGTACCTATTTACAAGAACAAAGGAAACATACAGAATTATGTGAACTATCGAGAGATTAAGCTTATGAGCCATACTATAAAGCTCTGGGATAGAGTGACTGAGCGACTAAGACATGAAACGAGTGTATTTGAAAATCATTTTGGTTTTATGCCAAGAAGGTCAACAACTGAGGCTATTTTCCTTCTTAGGCAACTGATTGAGAAGTTTAGGGCGAAAGGGAAAGACTACCATATGGTCTTTATTGCCCTAGAGAAAGCTTATGATAGAGTACCTCGATATTTGATTTGACGGGTGTTGAAAAAGAAAGGCTTCTCTAGACACTACATTGACTTGGTGGGAGATATGTACGAAGAAGTGCTAACTAATTTACGAAGAAGTGCTAACTAATATACGAATAACTAGTGGAGAGATGAGTGAGTTTTCAGTAATAATACGTCTACATCAAGGGTCAGCATTGAACTCGTACCTCTTTGTCTTAGTTATGGATGACTTAACTAAGCACCTACAGGATGAGAAACCATGGTGCATGTTGTTCGTAGATGACATAGTTTTGATTGATGAAACCGGAAACGATATTAACACAAAGTTAGAACTTTGGAGGGATGATTTTGAATCCAAAAGTTTTAAAATTAGTCGGACTAAAATAGAGTATATGGAGTACAAATTTAATTATAGGAGTATAGACAAGGAAGCAGTTAAGATTAACGGTTAGAAATTCCAAAAAACCGCATTTTCAATATCTTGGGTCGATAATCCAAGAAAATGGAGAGATCGAGGAAAATGTCGCACCCAGAAATAGAGCTGATGGGCAAAGTGTAGATATGCAACTAGAATTTTATGTAATCACCGCATACCAATGAAGCTAAATGTCAAGTTCTATAGGACAACGATGAGACCTTTGCTCTATGGGGTGGAATGTTGACGGACAAAAAACAATATACTCATAAAATTAGTGTAGCAGCGATGAGGATGTTGAGATGGATAAGTGGCAAGATAAGAAGTGATATAATTCGAATTTAATCTATTCGAGAGAATTTAGGCTTGACACCAATAGGCAATAAAATAAGAGATAGTAGATTTAGGTGGGTTAACCATGTGTGGTGCCAACCAAATACATCTATTAGAAGATGTGAGTTAGTTCAAGTAGAAGGATTGAAAAGGGCAAGGGGTAGGTCCAAAAGGATGTGGTTGGAAGTAATCCGAAAAGAAATGGTGCTGATATGACCTTTAATATAGTAGAATGAAGAACCATGATTCATTTGGTCAACCCCAATTAATTAAAAAAAATTAAAATGATAATGGTGATAGAAAAACCAAAATCTTCTCATGGTCTTTGTTGGAAATTTGTTATAATATGTTTCAAAGCATGACTATAAAACGCATCTAAAACATATTGATGGTCACCATTATGTAATGACAAAGGCAAAAGACTCTCATTATATGTGAGGTTATATCAGCGGATAGAAAAACATATTGATGATCACCATTCACTTGAGAGTTTGATAATTATTTTGTAATGACAATTTTACTCCCAACAAAATAAATAATTACAAAAGACAACCAGTCTAACTAACTTGCCCCTAAAATCCTAGAAAATTAAAATAAGTCTAAACTAATAGTCCCTAGGATACATCTTAAAATTTGATAGAAAAATGTATAAGTATGAATCATCCTGTCCTGCATCATCCACTCCTAGATATGCACTGTATTGAGAATCCCATGTTCACTAATGTATTGGCTACTATAATCATCTCAAGTTAACTTCATTAACACGTTGATAAATTAAGATAATTTTGAGACTTTTAAGATAATTTTGAGATTTTCAACTGATTAAGGTTTAATTTCCCTTAGCAACACACTCTTTTGAACACTAGAATGCCGATTTCCGACAATATTACTTGAAAACATAAAGGTATGCACGTATATAAAGGAATTTATATAAGGTGTCAACCTTATACTGTAGAAGTAGCACACAACTCAAAAACCCACTTGAAAAGGTTGTCCCAACTCTAGAAAATCCTCTATTTGATCATCTAGACCTCAAGATGTATAGATATATCTAATAGCGCAAGATACATCTTGCATTACAATAGTGCATCTTGTAATGCATTATTGGGAGTGTTCGTTTTCATGATTTTCAAGCTTTTTGTAGATTTATTTGATCTGCACCAAGTCTGAATCTTTAAATTTTATAATTATGAAAAAAATAGATTTTAGCAAGGCTTTGCAGCACTAAAATTGCATCCGTGAGCATGGTTTGAAGGTGCACATTACTTCTATTCTTTAAGTGTGAGGCCTTATACAAACCATACCCCATATATATACCCTTGGTGATGCTTGTAGACTAATTCTAGAGCCCTCTATTCATTTTTTAGAAGACTTATCTAGGGCTCTAATGAATGTGGGAAAACATTAGAACTGCACAATAGAAACCTTGACCCTCTCTCTCGAGTCCTAACACTTACAGATTGTATTTGATGTTCAACATTAAGAAGGGAAAGTCATTTTCTTTCTCTTGAACTTGAATCAAAGATTATTTCCATCTTTGACATAAACAACTTGAGCAGTAGAACAAAGTATGCTAGTTTGCTATGGTCTTGCAGGACCAGTCTATACACATTCATTAGCTAGAATATGAAAAATCTATATTGCTACTACAACATTTTCTTTTGAACCTTATAATGCCAAAATTTCACTGTTGGATATGTTTTATAGACTAATTCGACAGCCATCGCTTCTCTTCATCATTTACAGGTCCTTTTTCTTGGGCCTATGTAAGGACGCAAGAATTACATTAGAGTTTCATTTCATTTCATTAACTTGATTTTGAAAATCTTTTAGTTGTCTCTCTTTAGTCTTCTAGATTTCTCTCTTCATTCTTCTAGATTTTTGACATAATTTTGAGATTTTCAACTGAATAAGGCTTAATTTCCCTTAGCAAACACACTTTTTTCAACACTAAAATGACCATTTTCCATTATATTACATGAAAACTAAAGGTACAGACATATATGGAAAACATTTCTATAGGGCATCAACCTTATACCATATAAGTGATACACCTCAAAGACCCACTTGAAAAGATTGTTCCAACTCTAAAAAACCCTCCGTTTGATCATCTCGATCTCAAGATGTATATTGTAAAGCACTATTTGAAGTGTCCATTTTCATGATTTTCAAGCTTTTTATGGATTTATTTGATCTACATTGAAAAAATAGATTTTCAGGCTATGGCAAGGCTCTTTGACACCAAAATTGCATCTTAGGCATGGTTTGAAGAGGGGCACTGCTGCTATTATTTAAGGTTAAGGGCCATATACAAGCCATAACATAAAACATTAGAACTTTACCATAGATATCTTGAGTTTCTCTCGCTTAAGTGCTAAAATTTTCAATCTCTTCATTCTTGCATACTTTTCAAATAATTTCAAACCATTGAAAACCAGGTCTGATGTCCAACATTAAGAACGGAAGGTCGTTTTTCTTTCTCTTGAACTTGAATCAAAGATTATTTCCAACTTTGACATAAACAACCTCCCTAACTAGCTGCTTGAGAAGCATAACAACATTATGATATGTTCCTACAGGACCACACTATACACATTCATTCGTTAGAACTGAAAATGCCTTCGGGAAGCAATTTCACAATTTCTCTCTCTATTCTCTAGGAACTCTTAGTGTTGGAATTGTAATCACCATAACCATTCATCCACAGCCAAGCACAATTCTATGTACACACAAGTTAAAGAATGACCCTTCCCTTCTATTTTTGTTTGTGTAAGCAGTGACAGAAGCCTTGGAGAATATGGTGTTTTCTTCAAATGCCACAAATCTGGTGACGTTTTTGCAATCATCGATGCATTATTCTGGTCCCGCCGCTGCTAACATGGTGACCAACTACATGGCCATTACGTATCTTCTTTCTCTGTTTGGTGGTTTTGTCTCAGACTCCTTCCTCACCAGGTTTTGGAGTGTCATGCTTTTTGGTACAACTGAATTAGTGGTACTAATGCCTTCACTTACAACTACTTGTGTACCCATTCATAGAATAGAAACTTTACAAGTAGGAAAAGTATAACAATCATATCTATGGTACGTGGTATGGGGTTTCAACTGTTTGCAAAGACGGATGGTGCAGATTAACTATAATTAAGGTCAGTCAGCACCTTTTATCTTTGTTAATACAAGGACACCCTTCCTCTTTACCATATGCATTACATTCCTTTTCATGCATCCTTCCTTATTCCCATGCACCAGAATTTCTTGCCCAATATTTGGTACAGATTGAATTTACCAAATACAATGAACACAATATTTCGACTTCAAGAAATAATAGTTTGGTGAGACGTGCTTGTGAGAGCAGGGGTTGGTTCTGTTGATGGTGCAAAACGACGTGAATTCGCTGCATCCAGGGAATAATGGAAGGAAGCCATCGGTTGGGCACACAGCAATGCTGTATGTGGGACTGTATACGATGGCAGTGGGGGCCGGCGGAGTGAAGGCAGCACTCCCAGCACATGGTGCCGATCAGTTCGAGCACAATGAGCTTCAAGTGTCCACGTATTTCAACTCCTTCTTCTTCTCATTGTGTGCCGGGGGCTTGGTTGCTGTGACTGTTGTGGTGTGGGTGCAAGAAAACCGTGGTTGGGAGTGGGGTTTTGCTATTGCCACAGCCGCCCTCTGCCTTGCCCTGCTCCTCTTCTCTTCGGGTTTGCCCTTTTATAGGCACAAGCGACCAGGAGGAAGCCCCTTCACCAGAATATTTCAAGTGGGACTCTCATTCCCCTTTACTGCGAGTCTTCTTCTCTTTCCTAGATTTATGTCTCAGTCAAGGATGGTTAGAGGGAATTATTTTTTCTGCTGCTAAATATGCACATTATTTAGGCATGTACTTACAAATTGAGTTACTCACTAGGTCTTTTGGGTTAATTCCTTGCTTTTTTCTTCTTTGTTTCTAGACGTGTGCTTGGTTTTCGCTTTTTTTATTCTTAGTTAAACATGCATTTAGTTTTCCTTTTTTCATCAGAAAAAACCCTATCATGTTTTATAGGGTGACCCACTACCCCAACTAGTGTAGACAGTGGATATAAGGATGGTTTTCTTTATTGTCTATGAGTAGAGGAGGATTAAGTGTTTATTTAATAACAAGAAAGTGTTTGCTGATTGGATGTCAGGTGTTGGTGTTGGCATATCAGAATCGGAACTGCTCGTTCGCGCTTGAAGAATGCAGGAATGATTTGGATCCGAAGTCTCGGAATCACTTCAGGCAATATCCACTTCTCCATTATGTTATATTGATTGGATGTTGATTTCTTTTCTTAGCCCAAATATATATTTCCATCGATCAAATATTGATATCTGATACCCTAAATAATAAGGCAACACAGAATGGGCCTCTCTGTTACAGCACGACTGTTATTCACTTTCCTTGGAAAAACATACATAAGTGTGGCATGTTAAAGCACGAGAAGCATGTAGGCTATTTTCTTTGCATATGGCATGATGAAATAGGTTAATTTGAATAACTGATTTGGAACTTATTATGCAGGGTTTTAGACAAGGCAGCTCTGAGGGGTTGCAACATGCAGCAAGTGGAGGAGACAAAGAAATTCCTGAGACTCATACCAATTTTCTTGTGCACCATTGCCTTAAACTGCTGCCTCGCCCAGCTCCAAACTCTATCAGTGGAACAAGGCAAAACAATGGACACAAGAATCACCCACAATTTCAAATTTCCTGTAGCATCCCTCTACGCTATACCTATAATATTCATGCTCATTGCTGTCCCTTTTTTTCATCGAATCCTTGGATCTCGGCTATCCCCTTTGCAAAGGATAGGTGTTGGCCTAGGACTAGCCTCTTTCTCTATGGCGGTGGCAGCAATTGTGGAGGTCAAGCGCAAGGCAGCTGCTAAGGCTGCAGGCATAGTTGATGCATCTCAGGGCCTAGTGCCAATGTCGGTATTGTGGCTAGGATGTCAATTTTTGTTATTGGGCATTTCAGATATGTTCACCTTAGCAGGAATGCTCGAATTCTTCTATCAGGAAGCACCTGTGCATATGAGGAGCCTCTGCACCACAATGTCATGGTGCTCCTCCGCTCTCGGCTACTTCCTCAGCTCTGTGCTAGTCTCCCTTTCCAACCTTATTGGCTCGTGGCTACCAACTGGGGAGTGGATCGCATCCCAGAATCTCAATGCTGGCCATCTTGAGCTTTTCTATGCTATGCTGGCCATTCTCAACTTGCTCAATTTCTTCCATTATATTTTTTGGGCGAAATGGTACTAACTGACGACCGGAGGATGTCATTTGATACTTTAAGACACAATAAGCTGGGATGTAGCACATTTTCTTCCCATGGGAACTCTGGTTTCGACAAAGACCAATCTTCGATTTGGGAAAAAATCTGAAAACAACAGGACAATTATTCACAATAACTCATGCATACCTCATGTATAATTTGAAAATTTAAGGGTGACATATACATAAATATAACACAGAGCAAAAACTATTGAACATTTTGTAAAGTCAAATGACACCATTCCACCTAGGGAAAATGAATACTCTAGCCATCCTCCAAAGGCAATCTACCATCCAACACAATGTTGATCTATAGCGTGTACCCTGAGAAGCACACTACCACCTTATAAGTGTGTTGGCTCTCAAACTATCAACCTATAGAAGCCCTGAAGTGTAGGCAGGCATGTATTTTTGTGTGTGACACATATAGAAAGTCTCGGTTTTGTCATCCTAAAACGGAAAATTTATGATACGTGCTACTAGTATTGTTTGGGCCGGGAAAATGTCAAATATACAACACACCACCTACGAGTTTTGTTTGTGGTGCTCAGTTCTGAAATCCACAGTCCAATTTTCAGTTGTTCTTTTCTTTGTTGAATGCTAACTTAGAAAATCCATTGTTCAATCTCATCAACAGAAAGTAGTTATGAACCAGTGTCATGCCATTAAAGCCGGTATTGTGCTAGTTGGGACTAGAATATCTGGTGATTTATATGTTTTACATGCCAGCTTCCCTATCATTAATGGGAGCACATCTTTTTTGGCTCCAAACAGGCTCTAAAATACAAGTGTACTACAATATTATGGTTTTGTTTTGTTGAATAATATGATAATGTTATTAGAACTTTACCTGATTCCTTATTTGTCTAAACATGAAAACGCACATGCATTTTATCAAACCACATGGAGATTTGCTTGACCCCTTGCTAGAAATAAAAAACATGCTTTTTTTCAAACCAAATATGACGAATTATTGGAGTTTTACAAAGTACGTTTCAAATCATTTAGTGGCTTGAGGTTATATGGTTCACTTCTAATATCGCATGATTTGAGCAAAGAATGCAAATTTTGTATGCTTTGCTACTTTGTGCCTATTGTAGACTTGTAAGCACCCCGATCTTGACTGGAAAGGTTATGGATAGGTCGAAATGTCCCAGGTAGACTACCCGGGTATTTTAAACCATTTACCCCACAAGTACCCCTTTTCCGTAAACCAGTCTCCACAAAACCTTTATTGCTCAAGTGGGACCGAGGGCGTCAAGAGGTTGAATAAGGCGAGGTAGACCCAAAGCGGTCTGACTATGAAGTATTCGACAGGAAATGTTATGATGTTACCTTAATGGGTACCAAAGCCCTACCAAAAGTCAGACAGCAAGGTACCAGAAACACCGAAGTCACAACATGGGCAACTCGGGACACCAAAGGCTTGACGCCATTCCCATTGGCACCAACGCCATTCCTATTGGCACCAAGTACCGGACCCTGAGTTTCCAGCTACAATGGGATCCACTTTCAAGCTACAACATGATCAAGATGTTCCTATTGGCGACAAGTACCGGACCTCGAGTTCCCAGCTACAACGGGATCCACTTTCAAGCTACAACATGATCAAGTTGCTTGACGGTAGAGCCAATGCCGCCAGTGCCAAGTCCCAAGACCTTCACCAGGTAGGACACAACCTGGCCGATGTGAATGAAGTGACGGGCTACATGTCAGTCCGTAGCTGTTGTCGCGGCAGGCCCGTACTGACATGTTAGTTGTCAGTACAGAGCGAGGTTGTCGATTTTTTATTGGTCGATTAGATGGAGGTACAACCAAGACGGTTGGACAACTGCGACAGTCGGAATGTCGCTGAAGCTAGTCGATACAATTTCAAACTACGATTGATCAAATCAGAGCTATCAGAGCACGACATGTGTTCTGAACAGTGCTTGGCGGCAATGGGAATGCTGTCAGTGCCATTGCCATTGGCGCCGGGTATGATAGGTTGTATAGAAGCCGCGTTAATGAGCAATTAATATTTATAAACTGTCATTATTGCAACATTAATGACATGGCGCCATTCTAACTAGTGCCAGTGGCAGTCCAAATGGTGCCAAAGCTCTGAAGACCCAAAAAATCGCACAAAACTAGATACAGGCTGTCATTTAACTCACTTCGCTTATAAAAAGCCCCTTTTACCTCAAGAAAAAGGTCTGAGTGTTATACATCATTTTTGATGTACCTTAGTCCCTTAAAAAATAAAGGAGAGAGCCGGTTACGACCTAGTCACAATGACACACAAACACAAGGTTGCGCAGGGTAGTAGCTGAGAAGAAGCCTCGAATGAGAATGACAAAGGAAAAGCACCTGCGTGCCCAAAAGATAAAGAATTATGCCACCACGGTGAACATAGGAACTGGGTAGATACGCTAAACAACTGCTATCATCATCTTCCAACAAGAAGTGGGCCCGGGCTCAAACGGGTCAACCCAGTAGTGCTAAGCCTCGAACCATCACGAAGTAGGGCAGAGGCATGCTTTCGCCGTACGACTTCACCGAACCAGTCGATGGCTATGGAGATTACCGACCACTCCTTGATGAGCTCGCGACCCCTCCTCCGCAGCAAAAGTGTGGCCGAAGCCTCAGACGCCGGCGAAGCCTCAACGACACCATTCTCCAAATGCGCGAATGTGAAACCAAGTCTGCCCTGTGAAGGGAGACAGACACCTTGAATTCATGAACATTGGAATCCTTAGAAGGACATCTTGCTCCTCATGGAGAACTTGACCTTGTGGGAACTAAGACCAAAAGGACCCTCCAGAAAGAAGTCCAGGTCAGACACGACAAGCGGCGTCTAAAACAAAATAGAAAAGGCACAAAACCCAAGGCCGCAAAAGAAAACAAAATCCCCGATCGCCGGAATCCCTTTTTCGGTGATCTCTTGAAAGCCCGAAGAATATCACACAGCAAAGGCAAAAAAGGAAACTAAAGCTATTGCAAGAATACTGAAAAAGATCTTCCCAAGGCTCACAGTAAGCATAGGGACATCACAGATCTGAAAAGAATCCACCGAAGAGTTCATAAAACCAACCAGACTCCTTCCTTCATGAAATAGATTGCCACAACATGATAAAAAGAGATCAAAATGATGACAAGAAAATGAACATCAAGAATATAACAATACACCGATCGAACTCACGTTGCAAGTACTCAGAAAAGAGCTCTCGAAGTTTGACAATGGCGGCGGCCTCCTCAGGAAAGGATGAGTCTGTCATTTGCACAAAAGAATTTAAGGGCACCTTGGCCATTGTACCCAATTTCGGGACTTTATTTTAATTACTTTTAATTGTAGTTAGGCTTAGTTTTCAAGTATCCACCCCTGTTTGGTGAGAACTTTATATAAACAAGCTTAAGTCAATTGTAAAAGGGGGATTACAATTCAATAAAGAAGAGACATCACACTTGCTTTTGCTTGTCTGTTCTCTTAACCCTAGGGTCCCATGGAGAGGAGAGAGAAATTTTTTCCAAGTGACAGAAATACCCCCGACCCTCCGGGCACACACCTCCCTTCTCTTGAAAATACCAAACGTTTTAGGAAATTTCTCTTCCTTCTCCCAAATACGTAATCCCACACTTGTGCAAGACCGTGCAGGGGCCAAACCACATGCGCTATCGCTGACCCCTCCCTTCCCTCATAGTCTGACCAAACCAAAGAAACCCATCACTCGTCTGTCCAATCATTTGAAAGAATATCGCTGGAAGAGAGTCAACCTAGGAGAGAAGAACTAAGACACCCATTGAAATTCTGAATGTGAGAAAGGAGAAGAAATACAATAGCCTCTGAAGAGAGTCCCTGACCAAACCGTGCTGGTGAACAGCCGGAGGGCTTTCGTGACTGATCTAAGAGGGCGAGCCACCTGGACGTGTCCCACGAACCCGCAAAGATGAGGTGAGTAAATTTTGTAGTAAAATCTCTCTCTTTGTTGGTAGCCTATCCACGTTCAAGAAAGCACGCGCGCTCACGTCATGTGCGCGGGCCTTCTGCTGTTGTTTGAGAGAGGATTTTCTTGACATACGAGAAAATCAGGCCCCGACCAACTGACGACTCCACTGGGGACATGCCACCCTGTAGTTGGCTCGGACTGTTTTCAGACGAAAACCCTCCTCTCCTCTTTTTCTAAAATTTTAATGAATTCACACTCTTCTTATCTCCTCCAAATCGGGGACTTTCTCATCCCTATATCAATGACTCACTCCTCCACAAGTGGGTTAGCTGGTCTTGCTATTCTAGTTCAACCTAGGATAACTCGGAGTGTGGGCATACATTCCCCTATTCCTTCCTCCACCCATATATAGAGAGAACCCACTAAGGTTAACTCCAAGGGCTGCACCGCAGTCACTCCCCCAAGTCCTCATGACTGACACATTGTCAGCCGTAAACCTAGGCGTGGGCTCCCTGCAGCCCTTCCTTGCCGATTGGTGGACCCCATCAATAGGAAGAAGGACATGTCAGAGGTCCAAACCAATGGCCAAATGCCACCCGCCGTTTGGCTCTCAAAGAAGTTCCCCGCAAGCACGGTTCTCTCAACTCCACCCGCGATGTACTCACTCGATCCGCCTCAGGGTAGGCCTCAGGGTAGGCGACGCACGAAGATGACTGGTTGGCCAGCCCCTCAGTCGTGAAAGCCAGGGCCACAAAATACGACTGCACAGTCTTCTCTCTGGAAAACCAACTCACTCCCTCAACACAAGCAAGCGAGGCGACCGTCGCACGAAGAGCCCATACTCACACTAGTTGCAAGGCAATCTTAGGCCCAGATAGGACTGGCTCAACCACTTCTGATTGATATCCCGAATCGAGGAACTAAGAGGCCTGGATCTCCCCCCAATTGAGCCGTCAAGTCCCGATGAGCAGTTCGAAGTAATGGTGGTAAGCCATGAAGAAGGGGAACAGGAAAATCCACCTGAAACCATTGAAAGCATCTTAAACGATGTCCTTGACATGATAAAAAGACTGGAGGACACTCGTACCACGGAACCTCCCCACTAGGAAATGTATTCCCCCCGTGGACTCCAATATGATGAAAGAGAGAGGTCACAACCACCTCACGTGGGCCAGGCATCAATGCAATGTGGCCCACACACCTCCCTCTAAGATCAGCATAATGCAGCCTCACAGGCTGCATCAACAACCTTCACCCAAGAAGATGTTCAAAGGATGATTAACAAGAGCATCCAAGGCCTTCAGGTGTCAAAAACACCTGAGGGCCCCAATACAAAAAGCCCCGCCTTCAATTGACCAAGTCCACTTCCCCATCGGATACCGGAAAGGGAAATTGCCCGTTTTCAATGGAACGGGATCACTACAACAACACATAGCCCACTTCACGTCTGCATGCCAATAATCAGTGGCAGACACCAGACAACTCTTACGACAATTCGTTGAAACACTTGAGGGACCCGCATTCAAATGGTATGCGTGGCTACCACCAAATTCAATCCACTTTTGGGAGGAGATGGAATAACTCTTTTACAAACGCTTCTTCAAAGCTGAGTTGGAAGTCCAAACTATATAACTCCTCACCACGATGCAAGAGCCAGATGAGTCGGCGGGAAAATATATCCAGAGATGGCGTGATCTCACCATGTGCCTGAGCAACCCCATGAGCAAAACAGAGGCGGGGCAAACATGTGTAAGGGGAATATGAGGCAAGAAATCGCCTTACATGTCAAGTCCACCACCTTCTCCGACATGATCACCAAAGCTGCCAAGATTGAAAGCTTATTAAAACACCATGGAGGGGATTAAGCCCAAAGCTTGAGCACTAGCCAAGGTCGTAACACTGGGGGTAACATGCCGAATCCCCGCACCAACCAATCAAAGAATGTAATCAGTGAGGCCGTCACAATTGTACCTCTCGACGCCAAACCTACAACTAATGCTGCGCCTCTGCCAACCCTAGACATGTCACGAGGGTTACCGACTAAAGCCCAAATGGACTCACAACAACAAGCCCCAAAGAAACAGAATTATAATAACATGCTGCTGTCATAAAAATATCACAAAACCATGGAGTTCTTGTGCAAACTGAATCAGAAGTACAACTTCAATAAGGAGTGGGTCCTGACGGTCCTGAAAATGCTTCTCGAATAGGAGATGTTGGTGCTCTCCATCATCAAGAAGCCAGAACAAGCTGAACTCGTTGATAACCCCAAGTATTGTGCTTACCATCGGATGTTAGGACACCTAGTCCAAGATTGCATCCAGTTGAAAGAGCACATCGAGGCCTTGGTCCAGAATGGACAAATCGACCTAGAAAGCCTCAAGAAAGCTTTCAAGGGCCTAAAAGTCTTGCACATGGTCACTATCCAAGAGGAGTTAACCAGTGTCTCCTGCGACTAAACTGCCCCCTGAGAGGTTTTCTACCATATCCGACATGATGGCCCAGCATGAGATGATAATGCCATGCGCTTCCAAGAAACAAGGAACAAACATGCAAAAAGGCCAAAACCCTTGGTGCAAATACCACCAACGAAAGGGCCATGACTTAGCCAATTGTAGGGTATTCCACTCTATCCAGAAAAACTACATCCAAATTGGTCAGATAGTCCTAATGGATGAACAACCTCCACCACCATAAGAAAACCAAGAAGGACATACTTCCTCACAAGAAGAGTCCCACTCGACTCAATCCCCGCTCTATACAAGCTGAAAATCCCGAAGACCTAAGCCTCAATTGGTCCTGAAGGCACGACATTGAAATCGCAACCTCCTCCGACAAGGAGTCCTGTTCCGAAACAAGCCGAGCCCACTCTTATGTACACTGCCGCACAAGGTCTTGTTGGTTAGCCAGGTCCTTCTCCAAGGCATCCAAGCACCTCTCGAAAGATGCCTGTGCGTCATCCACACATGAAAGAGCTTCGGTTCCCCAGTCACTGAGATCATGCAGCATCCCATCGAGATGGTCGAAGATTTCTCTGTCGGGCCAGACCCCTCAAGTTGGCTACACAAGCCCTGAAGGCCTCCATCCTTTCCCTAAGGGATGTTGTAGCTGTCAAAGTAGCACAAAACCCAAGAGGATTATCTCCCAGAGGCCCTCCCAAGGTAGGTGAATATGAGGACTGTGCCGTCGACAAACCGGAAGGACAAGCGCTTGAGGTGCTCACTTCTTCTTGTGTAGCTTCTAGAGCAGGCATAACGGACACCGTGGGAACTGCAGAAGACATAACACGATTGCTTACGGTAGAAGTCACGCCGACCTCAACCCTTGATGTGGGGTTTCTTGAGCCATTACGCACTTGACCATCCAGGCCAACTATCAGCCGGTCGCAATATTGCTGCAGGAGTTGAAGGCGATACGGCAGGAGGAGAGTCTGGAGCCCTACGAGCTCCTAACCGAGCCCACCTCGCATGAGATGGCACTGAAGGCACTGTTGCTGAATGCAAATCTTCCCTATCTGAACGACTCCCCCTTTCTCGAGAAGAAGGGACGGGCGAAGGCTCCCTCCCTCTTTTTCTTTTTCTCTCGCTCTCCCTATCTTCCCTCTCCTTAGGAAGAACGTTCTTGGGTTTAACGGAAGAAGGAGGCTTTGGAGCATGACTAGCCCATATATACGAGCCAGAACAAGATTCACCCTCGATCAGAGTAGACGGAGCTGGGGCAAACCCTTCTTCACAGGATGGGTTCACACCCCTTTCGCTTTGACCAAAAATCATCTCTAGGTTGTCGAAGATAGATTGTGTCTTTCTCTTCAATAAGAGCAACCTCATCCCGTCCTCATCCTCACTTAATGAATGAGGCTTGGCCAATTTCTACTAGTTGGTAGGATAATGATCCAAGCCAAAAATAACAGAGAAAAGAGGAGGGACGAAGCGCCTCTCAGCTCTGCCATTGCGTCTAGAGCCACTGGTGGTTTGCCATGGGTGATCCACGTCCCAATACTTAGCATTAGAGGAATCCCACCACCAACGATAGCTTACAGTCTTGTGGCCCACACGACCATAATGGGGAACCACAAACCTGCTCCGCCCAGGGAGAAAAAGTCAAGTCTTCCAAGCCATCCATATGTCTAGGTCGGTCTAGACCTCGTGACTTGCCCCAGGGGCCTCGTGGTCATGCAACACCCCCTTCTTCTCATACTTCTTTAAAAAAGAAATGGCAGCACAACATCCTTGATCCAGGCCATGCTGACATGCAAAATGGTGAGAGAAGTAACCCTCCAGCTTCTTACACCCCACTCACCTGAATGGAAGGATACAACCTTGGACGCTCATGAGGTACGTGGCCTCTTTTGTCTCGGTAACCACCTTATTGAGCATGAGGTCAAAAGCATCAATAAAAATGTTGTTGGAGGGGCCACCAACAGCGAAGGACCTCTCACGAGTAAAGAAAGATGCATCAGTTAGGAGCTCACGAACTACGTCCAGCTCTTTGACCACGGCTATCATCGCAGCAATCTTCAGCATATGCGGGCATGTTGCCATTGTGAGGTTCCCATTGAGCTCGTACGCCCTAGAAAATACCCGGAAAGCCACTCGAAGTCATAATGCACCGGGAAGCTCGTAGTGAAGCACCTCGGGAAACCTTCACCCAGGGAGACCTCATTGCTATTGTCATTCGAAGGGACTTTTCCATGAGAAATAGAACCTAACCCGTGGAAGATGCTACACAAGACCGGTTGGTCCAGTGCAAAGCTAGTGCCCTGAGCCATCATGCAGGTTGCATAAAAGCAACCAGGCTGAATAACATAGCACTTTGCCCTCGGAAGAGCGAACTTGCACAAGAAGAGGGCCAAGTAAAATCGGTCTCACACATTCCACCTCGGAGGGGCAATCGCCTTCTTTAAACCCTTGATTGCTGCCGCCCGCTGAGACTCATCG
The DNA here is from genome assembly GCF_000471905.2 of Amborella trichopoda. Next base: position 2,903,597 of record NW_006499751.1, on the reverse strand, counting down.
GTCCACGAGACGCTTGAACCTACATCTTCACCCTCTTGGTGGTTACGGTGAAAGTAATCTCGCCATGCTTCAAAATGTACCCTACCAGTTTTGGGCTGTGATTTTGAGTATAACAGTTGATAAATCTCGAATAGCTCATTGAGACTTGAAGAAGCCTACTTACCCTTAATGGGCTCGCCCCCAAAGATGGCCCCATAGCTAGGGACAAATTCCTCATACTCCTCCCCCAGCAAGGGAAGGCCACCTACGACATACAAGTCAAGCAGGGTGATTCCTGCCCCACCTTCCTGCAAAAGCCAGCTGTTGGTATGGTAACACCATGTCTTCAAGAGACCTTCACAGTGTTTGAGCATCGTAGCCAGTCGAGCATTGAAATGCCGTGGCTAGACCACACTTTTTCAAATTACCGGTGAAAGAGTCCAACACGTCCAACGTCCAAGTGCTGTACCTAGCCAGGTATTGGTGCTCCCCTTTAAAACGAAGAGCACCTGCAGCCCACTGAAGACTGGACTTCGCTAGCATCCTCTTCCCCATTGTGGGCATACTCTCGTCGGAAGGAGAATGCATGTGCAAAGCATGGTATAGAGCTACGCCGGGTCTCTGGATGAGAGCTTCATCATCGACATCTCTATACTAGCAAAGCTCCGTGCTCTCTCCTGCAAAGGTAATACGAGAAGTCCACGAGAGCTCTTGGCTAGGTTCAAGCTCTCCCAGAGAAGCTGCCCTCATCAAAGATACCCCAGTGTAGACGTTTGACCCTAACTCATCAACACAAGGAAGCTGGTTCACATCAAGGATCCGCACTGTAAAAAAAAAGAGAGAAAGAAGGGATGAGAAAACCATGCCTATCAAACTAAGATCAACGATACCAAGACATGCAGAATTTTAGGAAGAAAAACTAAGAAAAGCCGGGTGTTTGAACGTATTTTTCAGCACCTTGGTCCCTGGTAGGAAGCAAGTCAATAAAGTCTACAACACAGTGGAAATTCTTGACAGTCTCAAAATGGCCAAAAAATTGATCAGGATCATCATCAACACTTCAAAAGACCACTTGTCGAGTTTCATAGTGATCATACATGTTTAAGGAAGTGAACACAAAGAAAAAATTTCAACAAAATCGGTCTCTAGCACTGAAATGGACCCCGTAACTAGAGCTATACTTTTGGTACTTCAAACAGCTATGAGACTACTGCCATTAGATTCGACATGGTTGAAAACCCCTATGGGTCAAATTTCAGCTTAATAGGGCACTCTAAGACAAAGTTATGAGGAAAATACCAAAAAGGGGTAGGCTGCACACTATTCCCATGTGGCGACCTTGCACTGAAACACCATCAAAGGTGGCTGTTTTCACAGTCATGGGTAGTCAATTTTGAGGCCTATATCTCACTCATTCCAAGTAGGATCGCTCCCAAATTTGGTGAGCGTGTTCATCTCATCAAGACGAACAATTCAATATGTGGTACGCCCTGTGACGACACTCGAGCAGAAATAAAAACTAAATGAAAGTCGCTGATCCGTGAAGGAAGTTGCAGAAAATTCAATAGCAGAACGCCTCGTTCAAGCAGCTAGATCACGACGCTCGTATACCAGATCAGCACAAAACCAATTGCGTTAGGGGCGTGAGGTCCGAGGCTATCTCTGATCCGAACCTCGTGTATGATGAACGGTTGGATTTCACAGACGAAGGCATCAAAGCGGCTGTAAATTTTGGCCGTCGGATTTCAAGATTTCGGTCAAAAACTCAAGATGATAAAATCTTCATCCGGACACAAAATCAAGCTACGTTCATTGCAACATGATCGTGATAGCATGCTCAGTGTGATTCAATGAAGACATCACGAAGAAAAATCAAGGAACGAGCACAGAATTGATCTGAAGTTTTCAAGATTCATCTAAGATTCAAGTCTCACGATCATGTCTCAAAAACATGATTCATGGCTCGAAGTTGGTATCAAAATTATTGCCATGCTAAGCCCTACACAAAAACAATAATCTTTAGATCAAATGGGCATCAGAACAACCTCGAGTCAGCCACAAAAGATTACGCAAGTTCTCAAGCAGCAGCAGGGACAATTCTAGAATTCCACACATTATTAGGCAAGGGCAAAATGATCCTTTTGTACCCATTTTTAGAATTCTTTAAATTCAATTAAATTATAATTATCTTCAATTCTAGGTACCTATTATATATAAACAGGCACTGCCTCATTGTACAAAGAACGGATTCATTCTTCTTGGATCAATCAATAAAATTCTTATTTTTACTTGAGTTTTTGGGTACGTCTTAGAGAGAGAGAGAGGAGAGAGAAGAGAAGGGTCGGTATGCTTTGGGTAGGTAGCTTTCTCTCTCCTCCCCTCTTTCTCTCCTCCACTCTTTCTTTCTCCTCTTCTTTTTCTCTCATCTCTATCTCTTTCTCTCTCTTCTTCTCAACTCTATCTCTATTTCTCTTCTTCTCATCTCTATATATCTCTCTCTTTGTCGCATCTCTATCTCTCTCTCTCTTTGTCTCATCTCTCTCTTTGTCTCTCTTCTCGTCTCTATTTCTTTCTCTCTCCTCCTCTCTTCTCATCTTTATTTCTTTCTCTCTCCTCTTCTCTTCTCATCATTATCTCTTTCTCTCTCCTCATCTCTATCTCTTTCTCTCTTCTTATCATCTCTATCTCTTTCTCTCTCTTCTTCTCACCGCTATCTCTTTCTCTCTCTTCTTCTTGTCTGTATCTCTCTCTCTCTCGTCCTCTCTTATCGTCTCTATATTTTTCTCTCCCTTCCCTTCTTCTCGTCTATATCTTTTTCTCTCTTTTCCTCTCATCTATATTTCCATCCGTCATCTTCTAATGCAAACGGTGAGGGCTAACGCCGGTTGGTTTTCTCTTTCTTCTTCACAACTGACGAGGCCTAGCGCCAGTTGGTTTTCACTTTCTTTTGTCAGAACTGATGAGGCTTAGTGTCGGTTGGTTTTCTCTTTATTTTATCACAACCAATGAGGCCTAGCGCCAGTTGATTTTCTCTTTCTTCTATCACAACCGACGAGGCCTAGTGTCAGTTGGTTTTCTCTTTCCTTTATCAGTCGGTAAAGCCTAACGCTGACTTAATTTCTCTCTCCTCTTCTAACAGTTAGTGAAACCTAGCACTGATTGGTTTTATCTCTCCTCTTTTGTCAGTCGGTGAAGCCTAACGCCTATTGGTTTTATCTCTCCTCTTTTTTCAATCGGTGAAGCCTAACATCGACTGATTTTCTCTCTCTTCTTCCATCAGTCAGTGAAGCCTTGCATCGATTGGATTTCTCTGTCCTCTTTTGTCAGTCGGTGAAGCCTAGCACCCATTGGTTTTCTTGCTCCTCTTCTATCAGTCAGTAAAGCTTAATGCCGACTGAATTTCTCTCTCCTTTGTCGCAGTTGGTAAAGCTAAGCATCGATTGTGTCTCCTCTCTCTTCTCCTCTGTACAACACAGTCGGTGAAGCCTAGCGTAGGCTGCATTTTCTCTCTCTTCCTTTTAACACAGTCGGTAATGCTTAGCCCCGACTGTGCCTTCCATCTCTCTCTCTCTCCATTATCCTCTTGTCTTTCATACTCTTCTCTTCCTTTCTTCTCTCTCCTTCTTTCTTTCCCTTCTTCTCTTCTTATTCTTTCCTCATGGCCTTAATTTTGCCACTCCTTCATTCGACTAAGAGGGATTGAGGTTAGCCTCTCATGGTAGTCCTGTCATCTAGCCGTAATGTTGTTGTGCCAGGATTACTTGGCCCACTTTATTGCCACGACAAACTGACCATTGTGCCTAGCTAGTCGGTATTGGTAATGACATCTAATAGTAATCCTGTGAACCGATCTTAGTTACCGGGCCCATATTCCTACCATGTCAGGCCAATTATTTATGAGCCTAGTCACCGTTCTGATCCTCTCGCTTAGTCGAATTCTTCTTTCCCCCGTCTTTCTTCTCTTCTTCTTTTTGAATGAGCATGCTTGTGTACGTTCTTCAAAGAGGAAAAGGGTGAGGTCTGGCCCACCTGTCTTATAAGCTTTGCCATATATGTGTGTGATTGCAAAAACTAAGAAGAATACAAGCCAATGGAGGTGATTCCAAACCAGTTTTATTACTGGGGGGCTTTCTTCGTGATTTAAGAGGGTGCCCACGGGAGTCAGCCCGAGTAAGTACCGAACCCACTTTAAATTCCTCTCTCACCAGTTGGTAACACCTACTCCCGTTCTCAAATGAGGTTCCCATGAGAGTGATCTCAATCCCTAGAGGCTCATCATGTCGAGGCGGAAACCCCACGGTCTACATCCCTCTCACACACCACAAGGCTTGTGGGTTACCCACTCGAGCCACACCTCAGGGCAACCCTTCTGTCACCTCGAGATCGTGTCCAAGATCGAACCTTTTAAGGCCAAGTCCTGCACTGCAGGGGGCAACGCCAACCCGAGTACACAGGAGATGACCCTCTCGCCCTCATATAAGGTCTCTTTATGAGTCAACCCTACTCTAGCCCACTCATTCTTCATCAAGCAAGCACCTTCAGCCTTGGTACTTGAAGGTTTTCCCTAAGAGTATCATCCTGAACCAGCCTCGTCACTTTGGTCATGTCTCTCGAGCCCACAAGAGACCTCGAAGCTTCGACGTGATGGAAGATCGAGTCCTTCATCCTCCTCGGCCCAAGATGAATCTAGTTCTTGACCCTCATCCATTGTCGCACTTGATGGAGACAGCTCTCTCCTATGCAAGAAGAGTTGACCAACAGCGACTTAGATCGCAGTTTTGGCTAGAGGTCCATCAAAACCTCAAGGCTAAACACGATAGTGGTTTACAAATTTTGACTAGGGAGGTGACCAAGGCAGTCAAAACAACTAATTTCGACGACCCTCTTCACCTGAATCATTGCTAACCCCTTCAGACAATAAAGCCTGAAGAAGAGCTCCATGAGCCCTGTGTTGTGGTTACTGTTGTAGAAAAATACCCAGGTGCTCAGCAGCCACAGTCCCAAGACTGTCAAGAACCGATCCAAACGCGATCAACATACAAGAGTCGAGTTCAGTCAGGGCATGCTGGCCCACTGCTGACTGACCGGTCAAGTTCGCAAGCCCTCTGTTGTCACTAATGTCGACCTCCATAGTGAAACGGTCAATGTAATGGTTGTAAGCAAGCTTGATGATGCGCAAGAAGAGTGCACGAACAAGTTTGAGGATATGGTGCTCACGATGATGGAAAAGATCGATCGTATCGATGCTGCACACCAGTCAGCTAACCATGAGGCCAATTCCCATCACTCTGATGGTGCACCTCCACGACAGCCCCCTCCTTCTACCTCACAGGACGTTTTTGTCCCTCATCTAGTCTATTAGACAGACATTGACGCTATGGTCACCATAGCCTAAACAATAGACAAATCCTGGGGATACAGGGCGCAACGATTTATCAAAGGCCATACCCCTCGTATATTGATCAGCTCCAGTTTCCCTCAGATTATAAGAAAGGGAAGTTCGCTTTATTCAACGGGACCACGTCTCCAAACCAGCATATTGCCCACTTTCAGGTCGCATGTCAAGAAACAGCAGCTGATAGGAGGCTTCTTCTCCTACAGCTCGTTGAGACCCTCGATGGCCCAACATTTCAATGGTATGCCCGACTTCCTCCAAACTCAGTGCATATGTGGGAGGAGATGGAGAAACTATTTTATCAACACTTCTATGAGGTCGAGAGAGAGGTTCAAACCATCAAACTCCTTACCCTGACTCAAGACCTTGATGAGCCCGTAGATCTGCTCATATCAAGATGGAGAAACTTAGCTTCCCGCCATCCTAACCTATGCCTGAAATGGAAGCGGTCCAAACTTGCGTGCGGAACATGTGACCCGAGATCGCTCTACATGTTGAGGCCTCTAATCTGACCTCCATTGTTAGTGTTGATCTCTTAATTAGTCCGCATAGAAAGTTTATCATGCCACCATGGTGCTACACGACAACCATCTACAAGTTCAGAAAACAACCAGGGCAATGGTAACTCTTGGAATAACCCACAGGGTAGCCAAGAGAAAGGAGTAATCAGTGTAGCCGTTATGGTTACTGATTCAAAGAAGTCTCCCTCCCAAACTTTGGACCTCTCTAATGGGGTAAGCACAACAAAGGCAACACCCCAGGCTAGCAAGTAACAACAGTTGTACAATCGGGTACCCCACCGGCCAACCTTGATCCAGGTGATTATTTCACCAGGCATAGGACCAAGGTCTACTCGTTCGAGAAGGAATGGGTCCCTATGCTCTTTCGGTTATTATTGGAACATAATATGATCCAGCTTCCAGAAACCAAGCTCCCTGAGCAACCTGGCCTTGACACTCAGGCAAATTATTGTGCCTACCATCGGATGATCAATCATTCCACATATGACTGCTATACGCTGAAGGATATTATTGAGCCCTTGATTCTGAAGGGTCAGATAAAGCTTGAAGACTTAAAGAAGGCCGTTAGGGTAGTCGAAGCCTCTCATGTTGTAAGTATCTAAGAGGTAGACGAAATGCCCGATATCCTTTACGCCTTCTTCATTATAATGCTTCAGGAAGGCATAATAACACTGAAGCAGGTAAGGCATCCTCGTCACCTTGCTAAAGGGACTGAAGATCGTTGGTGCTCATACCATCAGATAAGAGGCCAATACCTATCAGAATGCACAAGTTTCCTTGATATATTCGCAACGAAAATGGGGGAGTGTCAGGATTTTTACAATCTCTCTATAAGTGACCCGCAAGTCACTTCTCCATCGGGGCAAGGAGATCTCCTAAAGCAGGACCTTCTTATCAATGATTTAGACTCTACGGAACCCTCGATTTCCTAGCCATGGATAGTCTACTATGGCCGAAGCAGACTTAATCTTTAAGGCGAAAAGCAGTTCGCCAAACTAGGGTTGTTCGCTAGCCCAACGAGATGAATCAAACATCACCTCAAAAAACCAGAAATACAGGCACTAAGGGCTACTCGCCGAAGAAACAAGACCGCTCAACCCACACTTGAGCAGGAATTTCTCAGGCCCCTTCCTCCACTGTCAACTTTAATGGACTTCATCCCTGGCACGGTCATTCTTCCTTCTTCATCATGTCAAGAAGATGTCCCCATGCCGTCTCCCACTCAGCATACGTCCAATGAGGGTGACGACGTTAAAAGCACTCCCCAACGGTCTAAGTAAGGGAAAGACCTAAAAGACCCCCTGCACCTGTCCCACCTTGGTGATGATGTAAAAAGCTGCCTAGATCGGTCTGATGAGGGGAACGACCTTAACTTTCGAGATAAGTCTCTCCAACCTGACATGTTTTCCACTTTTGAGGTTGACCTTTCCGTCACTCGGTTCGAGAAAGGCACAGAAATTATGATCTACTTTGGACTTCTATCAGAGGTAGAAATGTCAAGATCATGGGTCTCTGCACTTGAGGTCTATTGAAAGATCTTTGAAAGCGACAATGAAGAGTTATAAGAGGCTCTAGAAGAATGGGAAGAACGTGGTCAAGCCACAGCTGACGAACTCGAGGAAATAAATCTTGGCGACGAATTGGATCCCAGACCCACTTTCATTTTAGTGAATATGTCTCCATAAGATAAAGAAGATTTCACTACCTTCTTGAAAGAAAACCGAGACGTATTTGCTTGGCACTACCATGAGATGCCTGGTTTAGACACTCAAGTCGCTATTCACCATCTCGACATTGATCCAACTGTCAAACCTGTCAAATAGAAATCTAGAAGGTTCAGGTCTAACCTTGAAATGTAGATAGATGCCAAGATAACCAAGCACAGACAAGCAAATTTCATTCGTGAAGTCAAATACTTGAAATGGCTAGCAAATGTTGTCCCGATCAAAAAGAAGAGTTGTTAAATTAGAGTGTGTATCGACTTTCGCGATTTGAATACCATCTATCCCAAAGGTTGCCATTCACTGAGATGGTCATCGACTCTACAACTTACTGTTAAATCTTTTCCTTCATGGACAGATACTCCGTGTATAATCAGATAAGGATGGCGCCTGAAGATGAAGAGGCCACTACATTCCTAACTCCAAAAGGGGTCTTTTGTTACACAATGATGTCTTTTGGATTAAATAATGCTGACACCACATACTAGAGAGCAATGACGACCATTTTCAAAGACATGATGCATAAAGAGGTGGAGTGTTATGTAGATGACTTGGTGGTAAAATCTAAAGAAAAGGATGCTCACATGAGAGACCTTGAAAAGGTGTTCAAGCGATTGCGCCTTCATCAACTAAAAATGAACCAGCTGAAATGCGCTTTCGGTGTGTGCTCCGAAAAATTCTTGGGGTTCATCGTCAGACATCGAGGGCTTGAAGTTGAGCCAGTCAAGATCAAGGCAATATAAGAAATGCCGTCACCAACTACACTTCGAGAACTTAACTCTCTTCAAGGGAAACTGTCATACATTCGTAGGTTCATCTCGAACCTCTCAAGTCACTGTAAACCCTTTACACACCTGTTAAAGAAAGATACCCCATTCATCTGGGATGAAGCATGTCAGGCAGCCCTTGAAGACATCAAGAATTATTTAGTCAACCCCCAATGCTCTTTACACTAGTATTGGGAAAACCCCTCATTCTGTACGTGAATGCTTTGGATGAGTCACTCGGAGCATTGTTGACACAAAACAATGAAGAGGGAAAAGAGACTGCGTTATATTACCTCAGCCGCAGGATGCAAGGGGCTAAGAAGAATTATCCCCTTATTGAGAAGATGTGTCGAGCCCTGACCTTCGCAGTACAAAAACTCTGCCATTACTTGCTTGGTCATGAAGTGAAACTTATATCGAAAGCTGATCTTGAAAATTTTCTCATGACATGCCCATTCTTGTCGGGGCACTTTGCTAAGTGAGCATTATTGCTGATGGAATTCAACATCACGTATGTCCCACTGAAGGTCATTAAGGGCCAGGCCTTGGCAGACTTTCTCGCAGCACACCATGTACCGGCAGAATCTCCTCTATCAAGCGACCTCCCTGATGAAGAAGTATTATGTGCTGACCTTACTCTTGTGTGGGAATTGTACTTCGACAGAGCATTCCAATCAGACTGAGGAGGCGCTAGAGTAGTATTCTTGACGCCGAGAGGAGGAATATTGCCACTTTCTTTCTCTCTTGCTCAAGCCGATTCTCACAATGAGGCAAAATATCCGGCCCTTATAATCGGACTGGAGATAGCCTTCGACCTCGACTTGGAGCAACTCAAAGGGACTTATGACGTGAGAAAAGACGCTCTCAAGCCTTACCACGATACTATAAAATCGTATATGGCTCATTTTGAGGACATATCCCTGAGTCACATCCTTAGGAGGCTAAACTTGCAGGCCGCTGCACTTGTGAAACTCGGTGCTACAATTCAATTATCCTCATCAAGGCCCACGCTTGTCTGGGTGACAGAATGGAGACACATCGATCTAAGAACCAAGGTCGATGTGGATGACGAGAGAAATATCTTCCTTGAGTGCCCTTCTTATCCATTTGGAGCACTTCCATCAGCGAAAGAAGTAATCAAGACTGAACAAGCAATAGCACAGAGTTAGGGAGCTAAGGGTCGGAATCAAGAACTAGAATTCTTTGACCCAATGTGTGTAGAAATTGAACAGGTAGAAAATTGGATAGAGCCCATCACTAGTTTCCTAAAACATGGCAGGCTCCCAAAAGATCGTGCTAAACGCAACAACATACGTCGAATGTCCACTAAGCATACCCTCCTTGAAGGAGATGCTCTCTTCAGACAGTCGTTTGACGACATTCTTCTTAGATGCATCGATATCTAGGAAGCAAATAAGGTGTTAGAAGAAGTCCACTCAAGCAATTGTGGACTACACCAGTCCAGTCCTAAGCTCTATGAACGAATACGTAGTTTGGGATACTATTGGCCTTCCATGATCGTCGATTGCTTAAACTATGCTAAAAAGTGCCAAGTATGCCAGATACACTAGAGACTTGTCCACCAGCCTTCAGAGCCCATAAACCCTACGGTTGCGTCATGGCCCTTCTCACAATGGGATATGGACATCATAAGGCCTATTGGCCCTCCTTCTGCAATGGGCCATGCATTTATCCTAGCTGCAACAAATTATTTCTCTAAGTGGGCTGAAGTCGTCCCCCTTAAGCAGGTTCCTGGGACAACAGTGGCCTACTTCGTGTGACATCACATCATATATCGCTTCGGAGTGCCCGAACGGATTATATCTAACAACGGCCCTCAATTTAGGAGTCATCACATCGATCGCTTAGTTAACCAGTTTGGGTTTGAATGAAGGTACTTGACTATGTACCACCCTCGGACGAATCGATTAGCTGAGGCTTTCAATAAGACTCTGTTCAACGTTTTAAGAAAGTCAGTATAAAAAATAAGGAAGAACTGACATGAGAAGCTTCCCGAAGCCCTCTGGGCTTATCGTACTACTACGCGAAATGCTACTGATTCCACTCCTTATTCTCTGGTCTATGGGGGTGAAGCAGTTTTACCCCTCAAAATACAAATCCCTTTACTGCGAGTTTCTATTCACCAAGGAATAACCATAGATGAGAGAGTCAAGCTCCGGTATCAAGAATTGGATGCACTGGATGGAAAGAGGTTAGAGGCTCAACATAGCCTTGAACTCAACCAAGGGAGAATAAAGAGGGCTTTCAACAAGTCTGTCAAAGTCCACTCATTCACCCGCATTGATCTAGTCTTAGCTGTCAAAAGGCCTATTGTTATGCCCGGCCGGCATAAAGGGAAGTTTGAGCCTAAATGGAAAGGTCCCTTTATAGTAAAAAAGGTCTCGCCCAATGGAGCCTATATACTGACACATCCTGAAGGAGGGGGACCAATGCCCCCTATCAATGGACGATACTTAAAGAAGTACTATCCATAATGCGTATTCAAAAGAAAGGGACTCAACGCAAAAATAGGCAAGATAGTCTAAACAAAATTCTAACTCTTTTTATTGCAGTAAAAATGAGTTACGAGTTACAAGAAGCCCATTACTAGGGAGGTTACAAGTCTCTTGCATCTAAGGATAAGAGGACAGTTGCAAACCAAAACCTGCAGTGTTGCTCTTGCATCTTAGGATAAGAGGATGATTATAGGCCAAAACAAATGCCTACCCCATGAGGAAGAAGCAAACCCACTAAAGAAAGGCCTTCCTCATGAAGAAGAAGCAAAACCACTCAGAGAGTTAGCTTTAATTCATCTGACGAGTAAGAGGATGGTTACATGCCAGAATACAAAGGAAAGCCACTCCAAGAGGTTAGCCTCAGTCCATCCGACGTGTATGTCAAACGTATAAGCCAGATATCTCATCTGACGTGTATATCAAATATACAACGAAGGATTCATTCGACGTGTGTATCAAACATACAAAGTGGGCTGCCCTGGCAAGGAACTGGCCTATGACAGAAAGCATACCCTGTTCACAGTGGGTGCCCTTCCACAAACAACATGGACCTCACTGTAATCCTGAAGGATTTGGCTTCCAATAGGTACCATAAGCCACACCCTATCATCGTTCACCGGTTTTTGCTGGCCCATGAACATCACTGTATGTAGCTCGTTGCTGAGCACCGCAAATTCTGCACGTAACTTACTTCCATAAGAGAGCATCACTCTTCGCACCATGATAAGAGTGCCAACTGAAGCCAACGTGGGCTGTGTCCTCCAAAGGCCAGCATCCGGTTGAGTCAGAACTCCAAACCATCAGCGTCAATTGCCTCAGCACCGACCGCACTTATGCTAGCGCCGCCCTATTACGACTGTTCGCTTCTCGAGACTCCTCATTTTCAAAGCTTAAGTTTTTGCACCTCCTTAATGGTCGCACAATTTCGGGAGGTAATCATACACCTCCAATGAGACGGTTCACCTCCACCAACTGTACACCTTCCGCGATGGTCCACCTCCCGTGACTTTTCGTCTCTTGCCAGAATGTCTCCTACATGGCCTACTAAAAACTATCCCTTCTGTGTTTTTCACCTGGACAACACCAGAACCTCACTGAAGACTTCTGCAAACTTCCCCTAAGTCCCTGGGAACCTCTGCAAGAGCCACTAACAATGTCGGAAAGTTGCCACAATCCCCAGGAAACTTCTTAAAAATCCTCAAAAAACTCCTGAGATGTGCGAAAATGCTCAGAATTTCACTTCCTATCTCTTGTACAAAACATTGCTACAGTCGAAACCTCTTCTGTTTGCTGGAAAACTCCTCGAAGAACTCTCCTTTCTTGCTCCTTTCCCTGCAACTTCGCCAAATTCTTGGTAAAGTCTGCATGTCGAAGGTCTTCCCTGTAAAATCACCTGGAATCCCAGTGTTGGCCGAGAACGTTCCCTGCAAAACCTTTGTTGGAGTCCCACTGCTTGCCGGGAACGTCAACCGACCTCCCTCCTCACTGTTAAGAAAATTTTTGCTTAAGTTTTTTTTACCCTTGGTGAAAAAGTGAGGGAAAACGAGATTTTACCTTATTATATAGACCCCACACTACCCTCAAATACCCCTCATAAACTGGGAATTCCAGTCGTGTCCAAGGGACGCCATGCGACGATGAGTCAGGTTAGGCTTTGACTCAAGGCTTGAGATAACTCTCATCAATCCATCCCCAGCATTGGGTGAATTTCAAACAACCCTAGTACTAGTTGACTTAGCGCCAGGTGTGTTTTCAAAACAACCCTAGCGCCGGTTGACTTAGCGCTGGGTGTGTTTTCAAAACAACTCTAGCGCCAGTTGACTTGGCGTCGGGTGTTTTTTCAAAACAACCCTAGCGTCGGTTGACTTGGCGTCGAGTGTGTTTCCAAACAACCCTAGCGCCAATTGACTTAGCACCAGGTGTTTTTCAAAACAAACCTAGCGCCGGTTGATTAGCGTCGGGTGTGTTTTCAAAACAACCCTAGCCCCTGTTTACTTGGTGCCTATTGTGTTTCCAAACAACCCTAGTGTCGGTTGATTTTGTGCTGGGTGTGTTTCCAAATGACCCTAACGGCGGTTAACTTAGCGCTGGTTGTCTTCAAACAATATTAGGGGTCATTCACAGTGCTAGCTGAGTTTTTAACAACTCAATGCCAGTTGTGTTTCTGAGAACTTATCGTTGGTTGAATACTCACAAGAAACCACTAGCGCTACACATGACACCAGCAGTATTTATAACAACCTATTATCAACTACTCCAGGTTGAAGTCTTGTGCGTCCTACCACTTATCCTTAGTGGGGTTGCACCCAAGCTGTGACCAGTCATCCCCAGTGATGTTGCACCCAAGCCGTGACCTATCATCCTTAATGGAGTCGGGAGCAGGTCACTATTCCTCATCCCCATAGAAGTCACACCCACACTACAGCCCATTTTCCCCAGTGGATTTAGGTTCATTGTTACCTCTTCAATTCCCGGTGGGTCTGTTTCACACCAAGCTATCTTATCCCCAGGGAGTCACGATACCTATAAGCCAATTCTCCATAGAGTTTCATCTTTCACCCAGGGAGCCACACTTGCCCCCCTAAACCCTAGCGAAGTCTGCTTCTGTTGGCCATCCTTCATCGGGCCACCATTTCCATCTGAGCCCTCTGCTTGTGTATGGCCTTAACCATTTTATCCCCAGGGAGTCCGATTACCATCCATAGACCTATTCCCCATGGAACTCCACCTATATGGCGGCACAGCTTTGATCCGTGCTGTTTGACCCTAAATTGCACAACCTTGGTCCGTGCTGTACGACCCTAAACTGCACAATTACGATCAGTGCTGCATGACCCTAAACTGCCTAGCTTTAAACAAAACTATACGACCTTAAACTGTAGCGGAGGTCTAGTTGCACGACCTTAAACTGCACGGTCCTAGCTGTATGACTTAAAAATGCACAGCCATGGTCCAAGCTACATGACTTTAAACTATAGTGCACATTCTAACTGTATGACATTAAAAGGCTCAACACCATCGTTTGAACTATATGACCTTAAACTATAGCGGAGGTCTAGTTGCACGACCTTAATCTGCATGATCCTAGTTGCATGACTTTAAACTGCATAACCACGGTCCAGTTGTATGACTTTAAACCATAGTGCACATTCTGGCCTCATAACGATAAACTGCTTTGCACAGGTCCTGAAGGTATGACCTTTAAAACTTGCCCCCACATACGTGCACACGCCTTTTACGTGCACTTTCACGCATGCCTTCCCTAAGCCTACTTGTTAGTGTGCGCGCGCCACCTTCATCACCATTCCTCATTCACCAGTGAGTCTCACCCGTGCTCACAAAACGACGAACCATCCTGCCATCCATACTCTTTGTAAGTTAGTGGGAAACCATCGTCCACTTACATTTCATGCATCATAGGTAGCCTCATGCCATTTCCCCAAGTGAGTCAAACCACCACCATACTCACTCCATGGCCTCCACAAACTTCCATTCATCACCACCACGGTCCAGCTGTATGACCTTAAACCATAGTGCATATCATGGTCGCATAACGTTAAATTGTTTCGCACAGGTCCCAAAGGCATGACCTTAAACACGCCTTCACACAAAAAAAAAAAGAAAAAAGAAAAATAATGAGCATGGTGTATACGTTAACAAGGGAACACTATGAGTAAAAATAACGGATGGGCATGGTCACGAAACTATGAGTAAAAGAGTTCCGTGAATAAAAACCTGGCACGGTGAAAACCTGAAAGGGCATCGTTAGTAAAAATGGATGAAAAGGGTGGAGATAGCCGAAAGGTTAGGGTAAAAGAGCCTCAAAATAAAAAAAAGTTGGTGAAAACCATCTCTACGGCGCCCTTCCCAAGTTCAAGCAAAAATCCATAACGGATGCTTGGACCAATAAACAGGTTGATGCAGTAATCGCCTTAACAGACAACTTCAGCCCTCACTCAAAAGAAGCAAATCCCTGGTATCATAGTACCAGGACTCCAAAAATATGAGCTTCAAAGAAAATATTCCGGCAACCTAAGTCCAATTGTAAAAGGACTCGAAAGACAGAAGACTCACCAAGATGGCAAGACAAGTCGCATGAGGAAGAACATTATTCCCACGAGGTCACAAACATACTCTAGAAATAAATACTTCAATGGCAAGAAACTGACAAAGCCATGGGAGAACCTACCAGAGACGTTAGCTCATCTAGCCGACACAATCAGACTTTCGGGATCGACTAATAGAACCTGCCCCCGACTTGACTCGGTAGACGAGGCCCATAGTGGTACTTTGAAGGTCAAAAGCAAACCTGGTGTAGCAGCAAATAATTCCTACCAAAGCAAACAATTCCTACCAAAGCAAAGCGAACCTAGACCAAATGGGAATAATGCCCCTCCACATGGCACTCAATTGCCAGATGGGCTTGATTCTGATTAACGAGGTCCGTACAAAATCCTCAGCTTTAGAATCACTAACAGTTTGCACGAGGGTGAGAACTTCAACAAGATCCCGAAAAAATGTCTCTTCTCCCCTTAAAGTCTCCACGGATGGACCCGTGAACTATGCATCCCTAGGTTTGAGCAGCTTAGTGACACCATTATGTGAATCTCATCGGCGTTCACGTGGTCCTGTGGCTAGGAAAAAAAAGAAGTCAAAGTCGAAGGAAAGTTTTCGAATGATTTTCCCTCTCGCTTCTCTTGAAGCACAACATTCGGCGGGGCAAGCTGTTTGAACGTATTTTTCAGCACCTTGGTCCCTGATTGGAAGCAAGCCAGTAAAGTCTACAAAATAGTGAAGATTCCCGACTCTCAGAATGGCCCCAAAATTGGTTACATCAACACTTCAAAAGACCACCTGCCAAGTTTCATCGCGATCAGAGGTGTTTAAGGCAGTGAACACAAAGAAACATTTCCTCGCACCACTCACACACTCAAGGCGTAGGCATCCGAGCAGTCCAAGCAAGGCAGATCCTGCCTCCCAAAAGAGAAAGAGAAGTCGACAGAGAAGGAACAAGGAGAAAAATACGCTAAAATAGAAAAAAGAGAGCATTCAAGGCAAATAGAAAGAGGATTTATTCATAGATAAAGGGAAGCATAAATTTCTGGGAAGTACAAATTTCTGTTACAACAAAACCATCTTTGAAATGACCCTTTATCCAAAAAGAAAAATTGCTTCTACATAAGAGATGCGTTTTCCTCAAGGCTCAAGCAACAAATCATCCTTTTCGAAAAGGAATCGAACACCAAAAAAGAAAAAAAAGTCAAAGACATTGGTTACGTGCCTCGATCTCACCCTCCGGGTCGGGTTGACTTGGTGGCATAGTTTCGGGTTCGAAATGGACCAGGACCTGAGTTTGCTCTCTCAAGAGCTGTGTGAAGAAGACGTGGGTAGGAATACCAACCGATGAGAGAGAAATTAGGGTCACAAGGCGGGATTCACCTCGCGTGGGTCCGTGACGTGCTCCGGCTTACTCGCGTGGGTGCCCTCTTAGATCACAAAGAATGCCCTCTGGCTTGTGGCTGGTTCGAAATCGCCTCCCTCGACCTGTTTTCTTCTTACTTACAAAACACACACGGATTAGAGTATAGACAAGTGGGTCTGAGGACCCCACCTTGTCATAGGGTGAACACACACATGCATGTGTACTCGAGGAGAAGTGAAAGAAATAACATAAGAGAGTCCGTGTCAATTTGACAATCTTACGATGTCTCCTTAACGAGGGACTTTTGGTAAGATCCTATAGTAAGGAAAGAAAGGGGTGAGATAGAAGAAGTGACAGAGAAAAGGAAGAACGGTTTGAAGGCTAGTATGTCTTTCAACTAGTCCTTCAAAGAAAAGTGGGATGGAGGTTGGTTTGGATTTCACCCAACTCTTCAGAGGCAAATACACAAGATTTTTGTGGAGAGAAGAAGAATGATAGAAATGATGAAGGTCAGCTTGGCTCTCGCTAAACGTTCAAATGAAGCCGTTTGACCTAACGGCTAGACATGCGTAGTGAAAAGACTAACGCGATGACTAGTCTGGCGCGACAGCTAGACGGGCATGGTAATTGGACTGACATAACGACTAAACTACTCAACGACAAGACAGGTGCGATGACTAATTTGACATAATGACTGGTCTTGCACGGCAGTTAGATGGGCATGGTAACTAGACCGGCACAACGGCTAAACTACTCGACCACAAGATGAGCACGACTGCTGTCCTGGCACGGTGACTAGGCTGGCACAGCAGCTAGACAGGCACGATAACTAGTTCGCCACAACGGATAAACTACTCAATGTCAGAACTGGCACGACAGTGCAAGGATCAACCAACCCTCAAACGAGCAAAAGGAGATGAGAGAGAAAGGAAATCGTGTCCAATAGTGTTTGCTTCCGTGCAGGGAAAAAGTGGGAAGGAAGAAAGATCACGCTTAGCAGTGTTCACTGCCGTGCACAACAGTCAGAGAGAAAGAAGGGAAAATCACGCTAGGCAGTATGCGCTGCCGCGTGCAACAAACAGAGGAAGATGTGAACATCACGCTTGGCAGTATGCACTGCCGCGCATAACAGACAGAGAGTGAAGTGAACATCACTCTAGGTAAAAGGCACTGTCGCCTGCAACGAATTGACATACTGAGAAAGGAAAGGGGCGTCACGCTTGACAGTATGCACTGACGCTCGTAACAGACAAGAGAGAGAGTGTCACACTTGTTTACGATGAAAATTGGATAGTTCTTCTGACAAAGATCTCTCGGATCTTGACACCTTAAATTGATAAAAATAATGTGAAAGAGAAAGTGGGATAAATCGAATTCATATCTAAGGCTAGATCTGCCCAGAAACGAGTATATCCACTCTCAGATCTATGGCAGAGCCAGCATGATCGAAAACATTAAAGAACGAGTTCAAAACAATAAACTGATAAAATTAAATAAAATAGTAAGAAGAAGAAGGAATGGGTAATAGAACAATACCAAACTGGGTCAGATGGCCCGGGACTCCCGAGCCTTCGAGGGTTCGCTCGTATTAGAACCAACGTGCTCTTTGCCTCTCTGATTCAGATTTTGACAAGACAATCTCTGATTGAAAAGGGTTGTTGTGCCCTAGAGATGACTGAAAATGGTCAGGGTTTCTTAGGATTAGGGTTGTTGTGCCGTAAAGATCTAATGTTTTCAAGCTTTGGGTTAGGGCTTTTAGATTAGGTTTTCAATATTTTTATCTCTTGAAGCAAGAAGTTCTCTTTTTGAATGGCCACGAAAAATGGTTTATAAAGGCTAAGGATCTGTTGGGAAGGGCATCTTTTTGTAACCAACAGATCCTCTAGCCAAAAATACCAATTTTTAGGTGTCGCTCAAACAAAAAGGAAAAAATATTCAAAAAGGGCAAGAAATCATAACCCCAAGGAAAATTTCTTATTTGGGCCAAAAGGGGTTGGGCGACACTAGTAGTGTCGCCCAAGTCTGGGCGGCGCCACTTGTGTCACCTAGTCTAGGCCGATCGGCACTCCTAGGTCGCTCACACCAAAATTGATCCAAACTTGAAATTTCCACTTCATGTGTGTTCCTTAGCCTCTTGTGAAGCTCTCAGAGAAAATTTGGGTCAAAAATGATTTTTTTTACTATTTTTAATGGATTTTTTGGTAAAACTGGGCGTCTGCAGGATTTTGTTTGCAGGGTTATGGGTAAGCAGATGGTTCTGGGTCACAGGGTAGGCTGTGTGGACTATGGATTTTGGTTTACTAGGAAAATATGGTCCTAAGGATTCAGGAAACTATAGAATTTTCCATATTTAAAATGAGGTGACTACAGTTGTCCCTCTTTGGCAATTCCTATCCTTTGAGGGACAGGTGAGTGGCAAAGAACAGGGAGTGCCAAAGAAGTAGACACTTTGGTGTTCCCTGTCCTTTGAGGGGCAGGTGAACGTCAAAGATAATGAGATATTTTAAATATCTTCCTGACGTCACGTGGTCTGGGGGTGTACCAACTAAGCCCTCCGAGTCACTGTACTCACCAAGCTCACCCACCTAGGGCATTTTCCTCCTAGGTTTTTCGGTGTGAGATGTCGGTGAGTTACACAAGCTTGAAAATAGAGTTGAATTTTTTGGCCATGCCACTTAACTTTAGGGATTTCACGGTTTGAAATTATTTAACCCTAACATCTTCTTTGATTTCCTTAGGGTTTCCTTAGGCTTTCTATAGGAAAAGGCTTTCTATAGGAAGAGACTTGTCTGGCCGATTCCGAAGAGAGAGACAAGGCAACAATGTGGTAATCGCAGCAATACGGTAATCATCATATATAGGTGTTCAAGATCCTTCATTTTTAAAAGACTTATTAGAATTTTTGAAAATAGAGGGATATTTGAAATAGAACCTGGATCAAGGACAAGTTATGATTTTATCACAGAAATTAAAGTTTTTGAAAACACAAGACAGATAGTGAAAATTTTAAAAAGAGAAAGATATTTTGAAAAACAACGTTGGTTAGCAGTTTTAACTTCTGCAACCATAGAGCCCTCTAAGCAGTCTAGCGTCATGCAGTGATGGACCATACACCCTATCCTTTTACGTCATATGGGGCTAGACGAAATACACCCAATCCTTTTACGTAATACGGGGCAAGATGAAACATACCCAACCTTTTATGTCATACAGGAATAGACGGAGTACACCCGATCTCTACGTCATACGGGGCTAGACGTTACCTACCTCGGCTCTTTTATGTTGCACGAGTTTGACGTTGAACTGGATACACCCGACCTTTTATGTCATACGGGGTTAGACATAATACACCCAACCCTTTTACGTCATACATGGCTAGACGTTACCTACCTCAGCTCTTTTACATCGCACAAGTGTGACGTTGAACTCGATACACCCGACCTTTTACATTATACGAGGCTAGACGGTACCTATCTCAGCTCTTTTATGTCGTATACACTCGACCCAACCTTTTACGTCATATGGGGCTAGACAGTACCTGTCTCTGCTCTTTTACGTCACACGAGTTTGACGTTGAACTGGATACACCCGACCTTTTACATCATACCGGGTAGGCGTTACCTGCCTCGAATCTTTTACGTCACAAGAGTTTGACGTTAAACTAGATACACCCGACCTTTTGTGTCATACGAGGCTAGACGTTACCTGCCTCGGTTCTTTTACGTCACACGAGTTTGACGTTTTTCCTATCTCTTCTCTTTTACATCGCACGAGTTTGACGTTTTCTGATTAG
>NW_006499751.1:2815088-2883455 GCF_000471905.2 Amborella trichopoda | reverse complement strand
AAATTGGTTGGCAGTTTAGGCTCATGCCACCGAGGAGCGTTTGAAATATTTGAACATTAAAATGTTTGAAAACAGTCATAAAAATGCATGATCAAACCAAAATTGATCGCCAGATGACCCCAAAATTGAGTGGGGGAATTTTTGAGAAAATGTTTTCGGGCGACACTAGTGGTGTTGCCCGTACTAGTGTCGCCGGGGTGGAACTGGTGGTGTTACCCACAAGTTTGGGTGACACGGCTGGTGTCTCCCAAAAGAAATTTTTATTTTTATATTTTATTAAGTGTTTTTTGGATGGGTGACACTTGGAGTGTCGCCCATAATTTTTTTTATTTTTATTAGGTGTTTTTAGGCAGGGGCATGAAAAGATTTGGTCGACACTAGGCGTGTCACCCATGTAATTTTTTTTTTCTTTTTTTTTTATGTGAAAGTTGGGGAAATTGGGAAAAAAGGGGTTTTTGCCGAAAGATTTGGGGGAGTGTCGCCCTCACATGGTGGGCGACACTAGGCGTGTAGCCCATTATATATATATATATATATATAGAAAATGCTGCAGAAGGGTTTTGCAAAAGAAATTTGGGTGACATTAGTGGTGTCGACTTCATAGGCTGGGCGACACTTGGTGTGTCGCACATAGGAAATTTTTTTATTTTTTATTTTATTTTTTTACTTGGAAATTCTACCCTTGTTTTGGGAAGTTTGAAAGACATTTTTTTTTTATTGCCCCTATTGGGGGGTCCTTATTCAACTTGCCCCAGTTGGGGGGTCTTTTTCAATTTGCCCCTGTTCTGGGGAGTTTGAAAACCTTACTTTTTTTAATTCTCCTATTGGGGGGTCCTTGTTCATCTTGTAAGTGTGCGATTTTATTAACCGAAGCATAGTGGAACACTTTCTTTGAACACACTTTTCAATGTGAATTCCTACACATTTAGTCCCTTAGTTGTAGGGTTTTTATCTCAAATTCCTGGCTATTGGGTCATCGTATGCACACACAGGGATGAGCTTGCCTCATTTTTCTTCAGGGGATCCAGTCGAGAGAAAAACGCTCCCCGACTAGCCAATATCTTCATTGGCGAGGTTCACCCATCTCCAATATGTGGTAGTTGGTAGTTATACTCATACAACAATGGAGTGCAGGACTAGTTTAAAGCCTTCATAACATGAGTAGGAAGTTGGCTTCGAGAACGAGGCCAGATCGATTAACTGTTTAACCTCTTTTAGTGATGGAGGATGTCCTTTCTAAAAGGGTTTTGGACGATTTTAACAATTAAATTGAAAAAGCATTTTCATAAGGGACGCGCCTTACAGTTTTTCCACCTGTGGCCCCTTTGGTAGTTATTTTCTTTATTATGTTTTACCCAAAGATGATGAAAGGATTTCCTTGTGGGATTGTGAGAACTCAAAAGTCTCGAAATTGTTCTTTTACCTTTGGAGCTTTCATCCCGTGCTTCGTGGGTCCATGAAGAGTTCTTTGGATTCTTGCCGGGCTTCCATCTTGGAGAAGTCTCAACATTCTTCCAGGGGTCATCGAAGTCACTTCGATTTTCCATTCATGTCACCCTCCCACATCCTTCTGTGTTGGCTCTGTTGGGAACCTGCAGGGTTTAGGAGGAATCCTCGTCCTTAGGGTCTGCTTGTGCAGTATTGTTGGAACTGGCAAGTACTTATTTGTACTTGAATGTTTTGCTTGGAAGCTCATTCTTGGAGATTTTTTATTCTTTTTTTTTTTACCCGTGATGCCTTTTCAGGTTTTCACCACGTCCAATTTTTTTTTTTTGGTTTTCTTTGTGATGCCTTTTCAGGTTTTCATCACACTTTTGTGCCCGTTATGGGTAATATTTTCTAAGATACATAGCATGAATGGGGTCATTGAGTTCGTACCCCTCCTGATTTTTGATCTTGTAAGAATTGCCTACGTGCACTCGGGTAACCACGAATGGCCCCTCCCAATTAGGTTTGAACTTGCTTAAAGGGTGTGGATTTGTAGGAGTGTAGAAGATTTTCTTGAGTATCATGTCCCCTTCTCTGAATTGTCGGGGAACAACTTATCATGTCCCCTTCTCTGAATTGTCAGGGAACAACTTATCATGTCCCCTTCTCTGAATTGTCGGGGAACAATGTTTCTTTAGTATGCCCTCTCGATTCTGCACTGATAAGCAATGATATTTTGTGTTGATCGTAGTCGTCGTTCATCCAAAGTAATGAGGGCAGTGATTCATGCTTTGATCTTTTGTTCCTCATCTAAATTTTTGTGAATAAGAACTCGGAGAGACAATATCTCAACTTCAATGGGTAGCACTACTTCCATACCATACACCAATGAGTATGGGGTCATGTCACTCGGAGTCTTCTCGATTGTCCAGTAGGCCCATAGCGGGTCATTTAGCTTTTTGTGCCAATCTATGCCACCTTTATTATTCTGTCTATAACCCTGATAAGTACTTTGTTCGTGGCCTCTGCTTGTCCATTTCTTTGAGGGCAGTAACATGTGGATAATTTTTGTGTTATCCTAACCTTTTTGCATACCTTAGTGACCTTTTTGTTTATGAAGTTGGATCCATTGTCAATAATGATTGACTCATGAATACTGAATCTGAATACAATGTTGTTCTTTATAAAATGGGCAACATGTTGTCCCTCGATTTTTACAAATGATGCAGCCTCTATCCATTTGGTGAAGTACCATGTAGCTTAAAATGGTGGCGGTTTGAGGCTTTTGGTGAGATCATTCCGATGACATCAAGAACCCACATGGTAAAGGGCCATATGGGCGGTGATGAGTTGAGTGGTACGGACGGTGCATGGATTAGGTCTCCATAAAGTTGACATTTGGGACACCTCTTAACGAACTTCCAACAATCTTCGGCCATAGTGGTCCAGTAATAGCCTTGGCGCTTGATTTTCTGAGCTAAGGCGGCTGCTTCAGAATGACCTCCTTCATTATGTAACTTTGTTAGTACTTGATCGATTTCTGGCTAATTGAGGCACCGTAGAATGATGCCATCGAAGGATTTCTTGAACAGGAGATCACCTCTTACTAAGAATCCCATAGAAAACCTTCGAAGGGCTTCTTTATCCTTTTTGGTGGCTCCCTAGGGGTGTAAACCATCTTTCAGTAGGGACAGAACATCGTGGAACCATGGTTTTGCCATGACTAGCGCATCAGAAGCCATGAGAGACACTTCCCCATCGTTCTCATTTTCTTGCTCTATTTCTTTTTCGATCATTGGTGGGGAAGGGTCATGTTTGTTCCTGATGTAGAATGGCGGCATGGTGATTTCTAAAGGAATATCAACCATTGAAGAAAGGGTCGTAAAGGTATCGGCGAACCGCTTTTTTTCCCTAGTTACATGCTGAAAGGTGATTTTCTTGAAATATAGAATCATCTTTTCCACCTTTTCTTCATAGGGTTTGAGCTTTTCTTCCTTCACCTTCAAAATCCCTTGAACTTGGTTTTTGACGAGTAAGGAATCACCAATCACTCGTATTTGTTGGATTTTCATTCCCATAGCGTTCTCGAGCTCGATTATCAAGGCTTTGTATTCAACAATGTTATTGGTACATGGGAAATTCAATCTGATGACTGTTGGCATTAAAATCTTCTCAGGTGAGCATAGTATGATACTTACACTTGACCTACACTCATTCCTTACACTGTCAAAGTATAGCTCCCAAATTGAGTCATCAATTGTGAAAAGGTTCTCATTAGGGAGATCCGTGTTAACGTGAGTGTTATCTAGCAGTGTGGTCAGCAATGCCTTGTCCTTTGATCGATCTTTGAGTAACATATTCGTTCTCGAACTCACTCAATAGCATTCCCCACTTCGCCAAACATCCATTAAGGACTGGTCTCTCTAATAGATACTTGAGTGGATCAATTTTGAGATGAGATTAACTATATGAGATAAGATAGTGTATTAACTTCTGCATGACCCACACAAGCGTCAATCAGTGCTTCTCCACGTCCGTGTATCTTATTTTGTAGTCCACCATAGTTTTGCTGATGTAGTATATCGTTTGTTCTTTCCATGGTTATTGTATTGTTTGAGCATTACCCCCATGGGCTTGTCTTTCACTGACATATATAGGAACATGGGTTTATCAAGACTAGGACGACTAAGGATGGAAGGTTTGGTGAGGTACTCCTTGATTTGTTCATACACTTCTTGGCATTCATTATCCTTTGTAAGGAGCATATTGAACGGCATGCACTTGTCTGCCAGTTGTGAGATAAAACGCCTTATGGCTTATATGCGACCTTGAAGCCCACGGGCATTTCATTGATGGCTCGTTTTTTGAACGGGTCCACCTCAATGCCCCTTTGGCTTACTACAAAGCTTAGTAATTTGCTGGATTCAACCCCAAAGGCACATTTTTATGAATTGAGTTTGAGTTGATGTTTCCGGAGTCTTTCGAAAATGGTTATCAAGTTGGTGAGATGATCAGATCTGGCCTTCGACTTGACCAGAATGTCGTCGACATAGTCTTTCAAGATGGTGTGCAGCAAGTCGTGGAAGATGCTAATCCTTATTCGTTGATAAGTTGCCCCTGCAATTTTTAGGCCAAAGGGCATGACAAAGTAGTAGTAGGTTCCCCATTGCACTATGAATGAAGTCTTAGTTTGGTCTTCTTCTGCCATGAGGATCTGGTTATAGCCCGAAAAGCCATCTATAAATGACAACATCTCGTGCCCCGTAGTGTTGTTGATTAAGGCATCTATATTTGGTAAGGAGAAATTGTCTTTGGGACATGCCTTGTTGAGGTCTCTGTAGTCGACACACACTCGGATCTTCTCGTCTTTCTTAGGTATAACCACTATGTTGGCCAACCACTTTGAGTAATTGATAGGGGTAATGAATTTTTCCTTGAGCAGTTTGTCGATTTCTTCCTTAATTTTGAGCTCGAGGTGGGTCTTTAGACGTCTGAGTTTCTGCCTTATCCTTCGTTGAATATTAGGTGATGTTGCACCAATGTGGGATTTAACCCTGAGATATCATCGTATGACCAGGCAAAGACATCATGATATTCCTTGAGAAAGGAAATAATATATTTTCTCGCTCCTCAGGAGATAGGGAGGTTCCAATCGTGGTTAACCTTGGGTCCTTCTCAGTTCCTAGGTTTTCGTCGATCGTCTTTTCGATAATAGTTGTTGGGTCGCCATCGAACCTCTTCTTGAATTACTCAACATGGGAAGTGAGTTCCTCAGGTTGAGGGATTTCTTCAGACTCTTGGCTCTCTTGATCTTCGTCTTGGGTGTCCAATTCGTCGTCTTGGGTATTGTGCACCGTTATTGGCCTATCTTGAGTGTTTTCCGTTTTTGAAAATTCTTTTTCCTTTTTATCAGTCTTATCATGCTTTGAATTTTTTGTAGATTTTGAAATAACACAAGAGGTGTCCCTTATGGGACTCGCAAGAGATGTGTTGGGGACTTGACACACTGTTGGGGATTGGACTCATAGGGTGGTTAGGTGGCCACCCTGCATTTATCCGTTGTTTGGCACCAGGACTTGAAGGTGCCGCTGGTATCCTTCTAGCGATTCTCGAAGGAGTGATCGACCAATTCTGTTCCTGGGTTTGTATCGGTGGATGAACATGCTTGGATGTGTTAGAGCCAATTGTGCATACCTTCAAATCCAGGTCAGCAAAAAGGTCTTCAATCCCTAGTTCTTGTGTGTGTTGAGGTGTGGAAGAAGAGGAATTCTGAACCGTTGGGGAATCAAGGATCACCTTCGGCCTTTTTGAAAGACAGGCATCGAGAGGATCGAGGCTTTGAATGCCTCCAGATACAAATCCCAGATGGCATGAATGCTTCATCTGGCTTTGCAATAAGGTGAGAGAATACCTGAGTCCTCTTCGATCCCCATTTTTAGTTTTGGCTTGGGGTGATTAAGAAATTGCCTCAGTTACGCCTTACCCTTGACTCTCCAAGCCTTGGCCTGGTTGGAAGCCTTGGGAGAAGAGCATGTGCCATGCCTTGAGGGACCTGAAACCGTATCGATGTTGACATTGGATGATGTCCTCCTTCGATGAGGAAGTTTGCAAAATTTGAGGAACATGGTCATCGGCCTCTAGGTGTAAGGTGGCACAATCGGCTTGGTCGAAGGAAGCGAGTGAGATTTCTCCAAGATTGACCCCTACGGCTAGCTTCCCGTTACCTATACTAGGATTGAGAAAAGAAGGGGGTTCAGCACATACCTTTGTAACGCCATTTTTAGTCAGAAATTTGAGGCATTGATGTAGTTTAAAGACGACCACAAGGTTTTCATGCAGCCACGGTCTTCATAGCAACATGTTGAATGAAGGTTTCATGTCTAAGGCATAAAACTTTTTCACTTGGACGATAGGGCCGATCTTGAGTGTGAGAGGCCATATGCCTTCGGTTTGTCTCTTGGTCTCATCATATGCAGCGATAGTTAGTTGACATGGCTCGTAGTCATCCGAGCTTTTGCCTATCCGCTTAACTATTTTCGTAGGGCATATGTTTAAGGATGCCCCATTATCAACAAGCACTCTCCGTATCTCATATCCTTGCATGAAAACATTGATGTGCAAAGCCTGGACATGAAAGCGGTTGATGCTGGCTGGGATGTTATCATCCATAAACACGATTGGTGTTGGTGCCATCAATTGGTTGATCATGCTGCATAACTCATTCGACTGTGTGTTGCTCGGGATATGTGTTTTGGCGAGGACCCTTTCGATCTGGGCTCTGTGTGCTGGTGAATTGGTAAGCAGCTCCAAGATGGAGATTTGAGCTTGGATCTTCCCGAGATGAGCAGGTAGATCATAGGTGGTTGCAGATCCTTGAATTTCTTTATTCGGTTTATGATTTGCGATCCTTGTTGGTTGTCTGGCATTTGAGTTGTTTACCATTCTTTCATGGAGAGTATCGACCATCAGTTGAATGGGTTTGAACACTTGGCCTCTTCAAGTTAGGGAATCAACCTCGCCAGCCTGAAGCTCGACATGCTAAGCCCTAACGAGAATAATGGGAGATTTCAGGGTGTTGACCCTTGTTTGGAAGATGACCCCTTTTCGTTGATCCTGACCATATCGATCTCTAGCGTATCATCTTCGCCATATTGGTCCCATTTGGGAAGGTTATAGAGGTTCAGAGATGAAGGGTTTCCTCTTGGAAGGCTCAAAAGATCTTCTTCGGACTCTTGAAAGTGATGATCATAAGAAAATATGAATTGACTAGGATCATCTTCTTCGTCTCCACTCTCAATCATGTGAATGATGATGTTCTCTTTTGAGTTGTCTTGAGCTCCTGGCTTTTCTGTTGTTGTGACCATATTTTTAAGGAAAGGATTTGTGAAGATACGTATCTTTTAATTAGGTTTTTCGACATGTTGATTTCTAGGTGCAATAGTGATATCCCCCTATTAATTAACCCTTGAATCACTCATTTCAAATACAAGTAGTTTTGAGGATCATGAGCATGGTTTTGATGCCTTTGCACCACTTGCTCTTATCTGTGACTTAAAATGGTGGCGGGAGATAAACCATATTTCTAGCCAGGAGTAATTCCAACACTTTTTCTAATGGGTCTTTGAGAGGGGTGAAGTTATCCTCTCGCCTTTGGTTATTATTTTGAGCATTGACTCTATGTTGACCCCTTCGATTTTGGTTTCGATTGTTGTGCTGAGTGGCTGAACCTTGAGGTGGTCTGTTAACGACAATCTCATTAACCTGACCAAAAGCATTCCCCTTGTTATTATTTTTGTTCTTATTTTTGTTCTTATTTTGGGGAGTTATTATCGGTTTATTGTCGGGCCTGGTGCTGAGAGGTGCCCCTGTAGCCCTTTCATGTCGTGCCATCTGCTCAATCATGGAGTCGAAAGAGTCAGGGATAAGACCTTGGCTAAAGAAGGTCTTGTATTTAGGAGAGGCCGGTTAGGTACCTCGATCTCGCCTTCCAGATCTAGATGACCTGGTGGCACGTACCTCAGGTTTCTGGTCAACTCGGGGTTTGAGATCGCTCTCTCAGAATCTTTCTTGAGAGCAAGGGCATGTATACCAACCAATGAGAGAGGAATTTTAGGTGGGTTTGATACTTACTCGGGCTGGCTAGCGTGGGTGCCCTCTTAGATCACAAAGAAACCCCCCCAACTGCTTTAGCTGGGTCGAAATCGTCTCCCTTGACCTGC
Source organism: Amborella trichopoda (assembly GCF_000471905.2). Next base: position 2,875,308 of record NW_006499751.1, on the reverse strand, counting down.
AATCCTCTTGTTTTCTGCCTAACACTTCTATGGTTAATTTGTAAGACAAGTTTGTCAAGGAGACCCACCCTTGTCTTAGGACAACGTACATTAATGTGAGAACATGATGAAACGTAAAGTTTTAGATAAAGATAAAAAAGAGAAGAAAAACTTGACGGAGAAGCAGAACTAGCATGACATTTGGACAATTATCGACTCAGAGTGGTAGCAAGACGGGCATGGTCCTCAGGACCAGCACGGTGGCAATACTACTCAAAACTAAGACCGAGATGGCGGTGCTAATCTAGATCTACCCTAAGTCAAATTAGAAGAGAAAATGATGAAGAGAAGAGAGAGAGATGACAGAGGGAGGAAGAATGTAGATGGCAACGGGCATTGCCGTTGGTAGCACGAGGAGGCGACATGTCCCTAGGGAACAGTGATGGCTCCTAATGAGGTGCATGACGATAACTTCTCATAGGTGTCGTGGCAATTACTTCTCATAGAGCGCACGGCGATGGACACAAGGAAGCGTGGAAGAAGCCAGTGCACTGCGACGAGTATTGCCTCGACCCTTTGCAGACAGTGATGGGTATTGCCGTTTGCAACGGTCACGCGACAGGGTGAAGCCCCTGTGGGCAGCAATAGGCTTCGTTACCCACGTCCTTTGCTGAGGTGCTTAGGATACATCTGCCGACGGTGATGAGCAGTGCCATCTGTAGGCCTCCCGAAATAGATAGAACAGAGGGAGAAAGAGATGTGTGTATAGAACTGCCATCGCCATGCGCGACTTGGGAGACTACTAGAGAGGCATATAGGGCACTGCCACTGCCACTGTCGTGCATGGCCTCTGTGGAGAGCTCAGATGGGAAGAAGAAGAAGAAAGAGAAGAAGAGAGAGAAGAGGAGAGAGAAGAAAATAAAAAGAAGAGAGAGAAGAAAAGAAAAAGAAGAGAGAGAAGAAAAGAAAAGGAAGAGAGAGAAGAAAAGAAAAAGAAAAGAGAAGGTTTACCTCGAACTTAGGGGTACCGATCAAAAGTTTCTCTCACCTCACTCTCTCTCTCAAGCATAACTCAACATTGGGAAGAAAGAGAAACTCTATTCAGTAAAAACTCTCTCTTTTGCAAGGAGATTGATCCTGTGTGTGTGTTTTCTGCGTACAATGCTGGTATGTATATATAGAATTTGCCATAAACATGGGTGGATGATCAAAAGTAACCTTAATTGCTGAAAATTAAGACTAAATTGAATTAAAAGAAATTAGAAAATAGGGTGCAAAATGATAGATTTGTCCCTTCCTAACAATTCATGAAATTTTAGAGCAGTCCTTGTGTTGCCCTAGATTTGCATGAACTTGCATGGATGATCCGAGGTCGTTCTGATGCCTGGTTGATCGTAAGATGATTCTTTTCTTATAGGGCTTGGCATGACAATCGTTTTGATACCACCTTGGAGCCATGGATTGTATTTTTAATGCACGATCATGTGACTTGAAATTTGAGTGGATCTTGAAACTTCGGATCGATAGTGTACTCGTTTCTTGATGTTTTTCGGTGATTTCTTCATTGAAATACACTGAACATATCGTTATGATCGTGGGGCAACAAAAGCAGCTCGATTACATGCCTGAACGAAGATTTCTCCACTTTGAAATTTTGGCCGGAATTCTGAATTCCGATGTTGAAATTTGCAGTTGCTTCGTTGGTTTGGTGTGTAGAATCCGACCGTTCATCATGTACAGGGTTCAGATTAATGATAGCTTGAGACCTTACACCCACAATGGAATTGGTCTCGCGTCGATCGGGCTCGTGAGCAAAGTGATCCGATTGCTTGAGCGAGACAGGACGCTGTTGAATTTTTGGCACTTTCTTCACGGATCAACAACTTCTCTTTAGCTTTTCTTTGTGTTTGGTTGTCATCACGGGACATGCCATGTATTGAATCGCTCGTCTTGACTAGACGAATAGGCTCACCAAATTTGAGCAAGATCTGACTTGAGACAGGTGAGATATGAGCATCGAAAGTCACTGGTCGTGATTGTCCCTCCCATGCCGTGGAGTTGCAGGGTGGCCACATGGGAATAGCCTGCGGCCCCTCATGTTTCACTCTTTTGCCTATAACTTCTTCCAGGAGTGTCCGTTCGAGCTGAAATGACCCCTTGAGGTTTTCAACCATTCCGGTTCCAATGGTGGTAGTCCCACAACAAATTGAGACACCGAAAATGTAGCTCTAGCTATAGAGTCCATTCCAAGGTGCTAGAGGGTGATTTTGCTGGAATTGTTTCTCAATCTGCACTTCCTTAGACATGATGGAATGTGATGAAACTTGGCAGGAGACTTTTGAGAGACGTTATGAAGATCTTGGCCAGTTTTGGGGCTATTATGAGACTGTCAAAATTTCCACTGTTTGCTAGGCCTTTATTGATCGGGGGCCCCATGTTGATGAAAAATACCTTCTAACAGCATGCACCGCCGAATGTTATGCTTAGAGAGAATCGAGAAGTGCAATCATTCAAAAATTTTGAGGGACCTTGTCGAAGTCCTCACCCTCATGGGATTATCAGGCCTTTTTTTGAAGGCCAAATGCTACGAATCAGCATTGTTCACTGCTACACCAAGTTTGCTTTTGATGCTCAGGGTATCTCGATAGGTCCCGTCTAGTGGGGTCCAGTTGGGGGCTTCTGACCCATCTCGAAAGTCTGGTCCCATGTAGGCTAGGGGGTTTTGGCGAGATGTACCCTGAAGCCTACGGCAGGTTAGACCTTGGCTTCGTCAGTTTCTTGCCTTCGTGATAGTCCTTAGAATTTTTAGAGGGATCTTTTAGTCATCGCCCTCGACCTCAAGGACTCTTGTTGTTGTTGTTGAACTGGAGAGATCTTATTCCGCTCTCACTCCTTGATGAGCTATGTTGAAACGTGGGGGGATCTTATGCGGCTCTCACCCCCTGATGAGCCATGTTCTTAGGAGATCTTATGCGGCTCTCACTCCCTGATGAACCATGTTCTTGGGAGATCTTATGTGGCTCTCACTCCCTGATGAGCCACCTGGTGTTGCAATTAGATGCTGACTTTTGAGGATTTTAGGCAGACCTCATTAGCTAGGATCTTAACTATTTAGAAACTGGACGTCAGCTGAGGCGGCAGTCGTGTGTCATCATGTCTTGTCGATCCAAGCGCCCTTTTGCCGATTTTCAATTGAACAGGAGAAGTGGCACTATGACGATGGTTTTTGCCAACTCCTATTATTTCTGGGCTCTTTAACCCATGACCTTCGGTGATATCCACTCTTTTCATCCTTTTTTACTCATGATGCCCTTTCAGGGTTTTCACCATGTCAGGATTTTGTTTTCCATGGAACTCACTTACTCATGGTTTCGTGACCATGCCCATCCGTCATTTTTACTCATGGAGTTCCCTTGTCTAGGTGTACACCATGATTGTTTTTTTTTAGAAGGCGTGTTTAAGGTTGTGCCTTCAAGACCTGTACGAACCCTTTTAATGTCATGCGGCCAGGACATGCACTATAGTTTAGGGTCACACAGTTAGAACATAGTGGTGATGAATGGCAGTTTGTGGAGGCCATAGAGTGAGCTTGCTGATGAATTTTGACTCACTTGGGAAGATGGCATGAAGTTTCCTTGTGAAGAGTTGATGATGGCTGGATGGTGGTGAGCAATGGTGACCCACTAGCTGACGGCAAGTATGGCTTGCAGAAGGGTTCGCTGTTTGGTGAGCACGGGTAAGACTAACTGAGGGAAACGATGGTAATGATGGTGAAGGTGGTCCATGCACATGAATGGGCTGGCGTGAAGAAGTACACAAAGGGTGTGTGTGCGCATATGTAGACCCACTGGGGAGGAAATGGAGGTGGAGTGCGCACACGAAGGGGCGGTTAGGGAAGACATGCGTGAAGATACGCGTAAAAGGTATGTGCACGTATGTGGGGGCATCTTTAAGGTCATGCTTCCTAGACATGGGCAAAGCAGCTTAACGTCATGCGGCCTGAACGAGTAGTATGGTTTAAGGTCATATAGCTTGGACCGTGGTATTGCAGTTTAAAGTCATGCAACTAGGACCATGCAGTTTAAGGTCGTGCAACGATTTCACTGGGGGTTAGGAGGGCCAGTGTGACTCCACGGGGATAATCAGCAATGGGGTGTACGTAACTCTGCTGAGGATGACAGGCCAAAGCACATATGAACCTCATTGAGTGTTGATGGATAAGGATGGCCCAAACTCCTTAGGGATAGCGGGTTGCAGTAGGATGTGACCCTTATTGGGATGTTGGTGCGAAACATACCCATTTGGGGTTAAGAGGGTAGGTACGCCCCCTGTGTGAATCTAACTCCACGGGGGGATGTTGTTGAGATACCCTTTAAGAGATGGACCGTGGCATGCAGAGCCGTCACTAGAGGCTAGACTCCCTGATGAGTGAGGCTGTGGTGCAGGGGATGAACTTTCTGAGAGTACAGGATGATGGTCCTGCTGAGGGTGCCAGAGCATGCACGTGGCACTAAGTGTCGGATGACGCACGCGACATTAGGCCCCTTGGTGAAGTGTGCGATGGTGGCTCTTGAAGAAACGCACGATGATGACCTCTTGATGAGGCATGCAGCGTTGACCGCTTGACGAGGTGTGCAGCCTTGACGAGGCGTGCGGCGATAGCCTCTAGATGGGGAACGCGGTGATAGTTCTCTGATGGAGCTCGCAGCACTGACCTTTGAATGAAGCTTGTGACGATAACCTTTTCGGGTCTCGGGCTTGACTTGACTCGGCCTGGTCTTACTGTCATCAGGAACTGAGGACTGGAATGTCAGTTCGTGTTTGTCGAGGGCAGTTTGCGACATCACTAGGTATAAAAAGGGGGAAAACCCCATTCACTGTTTTATGGAAGGGTAAAGCGGTTTTTAGAGAGAGAGAGCCAGATCCTTTGGAAACGGATTTTTTAGCAGAAACTTTCCGGCAAAAACTTGCAGAGATAGGCCCCTAGAAGTTTTCTGGCGAGCTTCAGGAAGTGTGAAGCTTCGCAGGGTGTTTACGAACACTTTTCGACAAGCGCCGAAGCTTTCTGAGCAAGGAAGAGGGCTTCTCAGGGCCTTAGTAGGATTTATAGAGGTGCCTTGCCGGGATTCGAGTGCTCCTCTGATCGTTCTATTGGTGAGGAGGTCGCAGAGAGTTTAAAGGGCTCTGTTAGTCCTTTGGTTGTTGGAGGAGAAAGAGAAGGGGTTGCATTGGGCTCACCGAAAACGCTGGGGAATTCAGGTGAGCTTTAGCGAACTGCTGAAGTGGGAAACCAGGGGGAAGGGAAGACCCACAGGGTTACAGGGAAGTCTTCAGGGGACTTCCGGTGGTTTGGAGTGGATTCCCAACGGAGAGGAGAAATGCTAGTAGGGAAAGAATTGGGTTAGACAGGATTTTCTGGCTGACGAAGGAGTGTTTCCGGCTAAATCCGAAGGGTTCCGGAGGATATGAAAGGTCGCGAGAAGGTGGGCGGTCGCCGCAGGCAGGTAGTTGGGGAAACCGAGAAAGCACAAGGGTTAATACTATTTGGGAATTGGGGATAGTGGGAATCGCGGTATGACAAGAACATGCGCGACATTAAGTAGTATACAGTGCCACCTTTGCATGTCCTTAGACCATGTACGGTGATAGCCATGTTCACGAGTATGCTGGTCGCGGCGATGGTCTCGCGCAAAGTTTGTTTTCTCGTCGTGATGGTAGAATGCGGCGTTATGTTGCGCACAACGATAGCTGCACATGGTGTTGAGTCACGCGTGGTTTGTTGGAAGCCAAACAAGCCATGAAGAGTGATGACAAACACTCTTGTCTCGTGGGGGTCAAGAGTGATGGCAAACGAGAAGGCTGTGTCGCCGCGGTTTGTTGGAAGCCAAATCCTCCAGTGCAGCCATAAGTCCATGTTGTTTCATCGTGGGCCGGTCCCTTGGAAGCCAACCACACTTCGTTAGATGTATTGAAGCTGACTCGAAAATGGTTGGCACCATCTTTTGGCTTGTAACCAACCTCTTTGGTGGCACTTAAGCTAACTTCTCCAAGTGGTTTTGCTTTTTCTTCGTGAGGAGAGCATTTCTTTAGTGGGTTTGCTTCTTCTTCATGAGGAGAGTGTTTCTTTTTGGTCTGTAGCCATCCTCAAACGCAAGAGCTTTGTAACTTCCCTAGTAATGGGCCTTTGATTGTAACTTGTAACTCTTTTTTATGCAATGGAAAAAAAACGAACTTCCTTTGAAATGGCTTGGTGTTTTTTTTTTTTTCATTTCCCTCTTTCTCTTGCTGCACATACCGCCTTTTTAAGGATATGTCAAGGATAATACTTCTTTAGGTATCGTCCATTGATAGGGGGCATCGTCTCTTCTCTATCCGAGTCTGCCAGTACACAGGCCCTGTTTAGCGTGACCTTTTTGACTATGAACGGATCTTCTCATTTGGGCTCGAAGTTTCCTTTCCGGCACCCGTGCATGACAATCGGTCTCTTAACTGCTAGGACCACATCCTGATGAGCGAATGAGCGAACCTTGATAGATTTGTCAAAGGCTCTCTTCATTCTTCCTTGATTGAGCTCGAGGTTTTGCTGGGCCTTTAATCTTTTTTCGTCAAGGGAATCCAACTCTTGGTAATGGAGTTTGACCCTCTCGTCTTCGGTTAGTCCCTGATGTATAGTGAGGGTATTTGAACCTTGACGGGTAAGACTGCCTCACTTCCGTAGACTAGGGAATAACGAGTAAAGTTTGTAGCATTCTAAGAAGTGATGCAATAAGCCCATAGAGCTTCAGGCAGTTTCTCGTGCCAATTCTTCTTTTATTTTGAAACTGACTTCTGGAGTAATGCGCACAGAGTTTTGTTGAACACCTCAGCCAATCCGTTGGCTCGAGGATAGTTCATAGTCGAGTACTTTCACTCAAAGCCAAACTGGTTGACCAGGCGATCAACATGATGGCTTCTGAACTGGGGGCCATTATAAGAGATTATCCGGTCTGAAACTCCGAATCAGTAGAAGATGTGATGACACATGAAGTTGGCTACCGCGGTCCCTGGAACTTGCTTGAGAGGGATCGCTTCAGCCCATTGGAAAAGTAGTCTGTCACCACCAGAATGAAGGCATGGCCCAAGGCAGAAGGGGATCGATGGGTCCTACAATGTCCATACCTCATTGGGAAAAGGGCCATGATGTCACTATAGGGTGGAGAGGCTCCGGGGTTTGATGAATGAGGATTAGTGGATCTGTCACGCCTGACATCTTTTGGCATAGTTTTGGGAGTCAGCCACCTTGGAAGGCTAGTAATAGCCGAGTCTGCATATGCGCTCGTAGATCGTAGGGCCGGACTAATGTAGCCCACAGATACCTGCGTGCACTTTTTCGAGTACTTTGCTTGCCTCTTGTGTATCGACGCATCTGAGGAGAATTCCGTCAATTGATCGATGTAAGAGGACAATGGTTAGGTGTTTCGATCTCACCTTATGAATCTTGATGATCGGGAGGCACACGTCTAAGGTTTCTAGGAGACTCGGGACGTTTTGAGATCGCTCTCTTGGGAGAGGAATTTAAGCTGGGTTCGGGACTTACTCGGGATGGCTAGCGTGGGTGCCCTCTTAGATCATGAAGAAAGCCCCCAGTAATAAAACTGGTTCGGAATCACTCCCTTGACTTGTATTCTCTTGTTTTATGCAATCACACAGATATGGCAAATATTATAAGACAGGTGGGTCAATAGACCTCACCTTGCCTCTTTGGTGAACGTACACAAGCATGAACATTAAAAACAGAAGAAGAGAAGAATGAGATAAGAAATATGGGGGAGAGAAGAATTTGACCAGGCGGGGAGATCAACACAGTGACTAAGCTGATGAGTAATTGGTTTGACGTGGTAGTAAAACGAGCTCAGTAACTCACATCGGCTCAATAAGAATACTACAGACATCAATACCGATACTAACTAGCTAGACACAATGGTTAGTCTGTTGTGGCAATAAAGCGGGCACAGTAATTTTGGCACAACAACATTACGGCTAGACGACAGGACTACCATGATAGGCTAATCTCAACTCCACTTTAATCAAACGAAAGAATAACAAAAATAACAGATATCATAAAGAAAAAACATAAGAAGAGTAAGATGAGAGAAGAAGAGAAAATAAAGGAGTGGGAAGAGAAAGAAAGAAAAAGAAGAATATGAGGGAAGAGAGAAAAACACAGACGATGCTAGGCGTCGTTGACTGTATTAGGTAAAGATGAGGAAGAGGACTCAGTCGGCGCTGAGCGTCACCAACTGGGTTAGACAAAGAAGAGAGAGGTAACGCAGTTGGTGCTGAGCATTGCCAAGCGGTGCTAGACAGAGAAGAGAGAGAAGATGTAGTCGGCACCAGGCATCACCGACTGTGCTAGACAAGAAGACAGAGAGGATGCAGTAAGCGCTAGGCTTCACCGATGTGTTAGACAAACAACAGAGATGATGCACTCGGCGCTAGGCTTCGTTGATTGTGTTAGACGAGGAGAGAGAGATGATGCAGTTGGCGTTAGGCTTCATCGACTATATAGACAAGAAGAGAGAGGATGCAGCCTTTGCTAGGTTTCACTGATTGTGTTAGACGAGAAGAGAGAGAGGACGTAGTCGGTGCTAGGCTTCACCGACTGTGTTAGATGAGAAGAGAGAGAAGATGCAGTCAGTGTTAGGCTTCACAGACTAAGTTAGATGAAGAGAAGAAAGAGAGATAGAGATGAGAAGAAGAGAGAGAAAGAGAGATAGGGTTGAGAAGAAGAGAGAGAGATAGGGATGAGAAGATAAGAGAGAAAGATAGATAAAGATGAGAAGAGAAGAGAGAGAAAGAGAGATAAGGATGAGAAGAAGAGAGATAAGGAGGGTAGGAGAGAGAAATAATAGGAGAGAGAAAGAGGGGAGGAGAGAGAAAAGGGGGAGGAGAGAAAGAGGGGAGGAGAGAGAAAGTTACCTTATCGAAGGGTACCAACCATTTTCTTCTCTCTCCAAGACGTACCCATGAGTTCAAGAGGAAATTGAAATTTTATTGATCCTTGTGTGAAATGAACCGAAGGTCCTTTACAATTTGGCTTTACATGCTTATATAGAATTGGGCTAAAACATGGGTGTATGCCAAAAAACTATCTAGAATTGAAGATAATTACAATTTAATTGAATTAGAAGAAATTCTAAAAATGGGTGCAAAAGGACTGTTTTGTCCTTGCCTAATAATGTGTGGAATTCTAGAACAGTCCCTGCTGCTGTCCGAGAACTTGAGTGATCTTTCATGATTGATCCGGGGTTGTTTTGATGCCTGTTTGATCGAAAGATGATTTTTTTCTTGTGGGGCTCGACATGGAGATTGATTTGACACCAACTTCGAGCCATGAATCATGTTTTTGAGTGAGACTTGAAATTTGGTTGAATCTTAAAAATTGTGGATCGATTGTGTGTTCATTCCTTGATGTTTCTTTGTGATTTCTTCGCTGAATCACACTGACCATGCCGCCACGATCACGTTGCAACAAGCGCGACTCGATTTTGTGTCCGAACGAAGATTTGGTCGTCTTGAGTTTTTTGCAGGAATCTTAAAATCCACCGGCCGAAATTTATAGCAGCTTTGATGCCTTTGTGTATGAAATCCAACCGTTCATCCTAAGCAAGGCTCGGACCAGAGATAGCCTCTAACCTTACACACATAATGCAATTAGTTTTGTATCGATCGGGTTTATGAATGTCGTGATTTAGCGACCGGAGTGGGGTATGCTGCTGCTGAATTTTCTGCAACTTCCTTCACGGATCAGAAACTTATCTCTAGTTTTTCTCCCTGCTCGGGCATCGCCACATGGCGTACCATCTATTGAAACGCTTGTCTCGATGAGACAACCCCGCTCACCAAATTTGAACACGATCTGACTTGGATCGAGTGAGATATAGGCCCTGAAAGTCACTGCCTATGACTATGAAAACAACCACCTTTAATGATATTTTAGTGAAGGGTGGCCACACGGGAATAGTGGGCAACCTACTCCCTTTCGTCATTTTACCCATAACTTTGTCTTAAAGTGCCCGATTAAGCCGAAACTTGACTCATAGGGGATTTCGATGGCGGTGGTCCCATAGCTGTTTGCCACGCAAAAAATATAGTTCTAGTTACATGGTCCATTTCAGGGTGCTAGATGCCAATTTTTTCGAAATTGTTTTTTTGTGTTCATTAGCTTAGACATGTCTGATCGTGATGAAACTTGGCAGGTGGGTGATGATGAAGATCTTTGACTAATTTTGGGGCATTATGAGACTGTCAAAATTTCCACTTATTTTGTAGGCTTTATTGACCCGCTTCCTCTTTATTCCGCATCAGGGACCAAGGTGCTGAAAAATTTGTTGAAACAGCTTGCCCCGTCAAATGTTGTGCTTTGAGAGAAGAGAGAAGGATAACATTTGGAAAATTTCCTTTGGCTTTATTGCTTTTTTCTTCCTAGCCACCGTACCACATGAATACCGAGGAGATTCATGCAATGGTATAATTAGGATGCTCAGATTTAGGGGTGCATTGTTCGTGGGTCTGTCTGTGGAGACTTTAGGGGGAGAAGAGACTTTTTTGAGGGATATTGTTGAAGTCCTCACCCTCGTGCAGACTATTTGTGATTCTGAAGCTGAGGATTTTGTATGGACCTCGTCAGTCAACATCAGGCTCGTTTGGCAATTGAGTGTCATGTGGAAGGGCATTGTTCCCATTTGGTCTGGGTTTGTGTGTATCCTCTGGTGTTGAGTCACGTTTAGAGGATTACATGTATGTATACTGAAGGGCCTTAAGTCGGCATCGTCTGCATCGCGCATCAGTCATTCCTTGGCAAGTAGGGTACCTCAGTTTATCGAGATAACCAGTTATGGGTACAACCACCCCTACCCACTACTTTGTAGCTATGAAAATCATCTGATTGTCATTCCAAATTCATGACGGACCAATTATTCCTTGGCGAGTAGGGTACCTCAGTTTATCGAGATAACCAGTTATGGGTACAACCACCCCTACCCACTACTTTGTAGCTATGAAAATCATCTGATTGTCATTCCAAATTCATGACGGACCAATTATTCCTTGGCGAGTAGGGTACCTCAGTTTATCGAGATAGCCAGCTATGGGTACAACCACCCCTACCCACTGCTTTGTAGTTACGACAATCATCTGATTGCTGCTCCAAAGTCATAGTTGACTTAGCCTTCTCGAGGCATCTCCGAAATCTTGGAGTGTATTTGTAACCTCTTGGGAATGATACTCTTTTTCATGAGACTTGTCTTGCCGTCTTGGCAAATCTTGTCCTTCGAGTCCTTTTTACAATTGGACTCAGGCTGACAGAATCTTTTCCTTAGAGCTCGTATTTTTGGATCTTGGTATTGTAACACCAGGGTTTTTTTTCTTTTTTTTTGAGTGAGGGCTGAAGCTGCTTTTTGAGGTGAGAGCTGCATCAACCTGTTTATTGGTCCAAGCGTCCTTTGCAGATTTCACTTGAACTTGGGAAGCGGTGCCGTAGAGACGGTTTTCACCAACTTCTTTTTATTTGGGATCTTTTACCCATGACCTCTCAGCCATGTCCATCCTTATTCTTTTATTTTTACTTATGATGCCCTTTTGGGTTTTCACCGTGCCCGGGTTTTTATTTACGAAACTCTTTTACTCATGTTTTCATGACCATGCCCGTCCGTCACTTTTACTCATAGCATTCCCTTGTTGAGGTATACACCATGCCCTATATATATATATATTGTGTTTTTTGTGTGAAGGCGTGTTTAAGGTCATGCGTTCGGGACCTGTGTAAAGCCTTTTAAAGTCATGCGGCCAAGACGTGCACTACAGTTTAAGGTCATACAGCTGAACCATAATGGAGATGGATGAAAGTTGATAGAGGCCATGGAGTGAGTATGATAATGGTTTTAGCTCATTTTTGAGGAGATGGCACAAGGCTACCTACGAAAGATGCATGAGCTATGAAAGGTGGGTGAAAAATTGTGACCCACTAGCTTGCGACGAGTATAGGTGCCGGGTTGGTTCACCGTTTTTGTGAGCGCGGGTGAGACTCACTGGGGAATGATGGAGGATAATGAAGTGAATGGACTCACTTGGGAAGTAGTGAAGGGGGTGTGCACACACGATCAGGTTGGTTGGGAAAGATATGCGTGAGGAAGCATGTAAAAGGTGTGTGTGTGTATGTGGGGGCAAGTTTTATGGTCATGCATCCGAGACCTGTCCAGAGTAGTTTAGTGTCATGTGACCAGGATATGCACTATGGTTTAAGGTAATACAGCTGGACTGTGGTTATACAGTTTAGCGTCATGCAACTAGGACCATGCAGTTTAATGTCGTGCAACTAAGCTGCTACAGTTTAAGTTCATATAGTTTGGACCATGGTTATGCAGTTTAGAGTCATGCAACTAGGACCGTACAGTTTAAGGTCGTGCAACTAGACCTTTGCTACAGTTTAAGGTCATATAGTTTGGACCGTGGTTATGCAGTTTAGAGTCGTGCAACTAGGATCATGCAGTTTAAGGTCGTATAAATAGACCTCCGCTACAGTTTAAGGTCATATAGTTTGGACCATGGTTATCTAGTTTAGAGTCATGCAACTAGGATTGTGCAGTTTAAGGTCGTGCAAGTAGACCTCCGCTATAGTTTAAGGTCATATAATTTGGACCATGGTTATGCAGTTTAGAGTCATGCAACTAGGACCGTGTAGTTTAAGGTCGTGCAACTAGACCTCAGCTACAGTTTAAGGTAATATAGTTTGGATCATGTTTATGCAGTTTAGAGTCATGAGACTAGGACCGTGCAATTTAAGGTCGTGCAACTAGACCTTCGCTACAATTTAAGGTCATATAGTTTGGACTGTGCAGTTTAGGGTCGTGCACCTAAACCATTGTGTGGGTCGTCATGTAGGTGAAGCTCCACGGGGACTAGGTCTGTGGGCAGCAGTCTAACTCCTTAGGGATAAGATAGGTAGGATTGATGACATATCCAGATAAGAAAGCTAACCTTATTGGGGAAGAGGGACACATGTGGTTCTTTTATAAGCATGAGGTAGACCACTGGGGATTGCATTAGTAAAAACGACCCTAACTCCACTGGGGATAATAATATGCATATGGTTCTCTTACTGGGAATGAGAAGTCATGACCTGAGTTTGGTCGATCTGGGTTCCACTTTGCCGGGGATAATAGGTCAGAGTCAAGGTGCAACTTCACTGAGGATAATAATAATATGACGCACACTGCTTTGGCCTGGAGTAGGCAACAAGAGGCTGTTTAAAAGGTGCAACAACCATTATTTCTTGAACACTCAGCCAACGCTAAGTCTTTGAAAACACAACTAACATTGAAGACGACCAACATTGCTTCTTAACCAGTCAGCCAGTGCTGGAAGGTTAAAAACACAGCTGACACTAGATTGTTAAAAACATAACCGACGCTGAGGGTGGCACGTGCTTGAACACAGCCGGCACTGAGTTGCCGAGCATACAGGTCGGCGCTGTAGTTGTTGAAACACAGCTGCCACTACGTACCTTCGACTGCGTAGCATGCACTGGGTATGGATTAATATTCAAGCCATTATCCGAGTCCGACCCGGTCCATCCCTTTTGTTAAAATTTTACAAGTGGTGATGAGAGTTGCCTCGGGTCAAGCCTGTTTGTTGGAATTTTTGAGACAGTGTTGAGAGTTTGCTCAGGCCTCGGGTCAAAGCTCGACCAGGCTCATCGTCGTTTGGCTTTCCTTGGACACGACTGGGATTCTTAGTTTGTGAGGGGCGTTTGAGGGTTGTGTTGGCTATATAAGGGGGTAAGACCTCATTTTCCTTCACTTTTTCACCCAAGGTAAAAAAAACTTAAAACATTTTAACGGTGAGTAAAGGGTGCCCGGTAGAAGCTCCGGCAAGCAATAGGATTCCGGCAAGGGTTCAAGTTTATGATAGGAGATCAAGTGTTCTGGCAAGCCACAGAGAAGTTTTTGCTGGGGATTGGTGGAGTTGTAAGAGTTTTGGTTTAGCTTAAGGGGTTTTCCAGGAAGCAGGAGAACTCAGGCCATGGTCTTCAAGGGTAGACGAGGCGGGAAGTGCAATAGTGGGAATTTTCGCAAGTTTTGGGAAATTTTTCATTAGTTTTAAGTGAGTGTTACCAATGATTTGGTAGCATTGCAGAGGTTTCCCGGCATTGTTTTGGGTGACTTTTTGGCCAAGGCGCAGGCAGGAAAAGTCTCACAATGGGTTTCCGGCTGTGTAGGAGAAGTTCTGGAGAGAAATCGAAGGGTCAGGGAACGAACGGTCATGGGAGGTGGACCGTCGCAGGGGTTTCTGTCAGCGAAAAAGGAGTTCCGATGGGAATCAGAAAGGTCAAGGGAGGACGAAGTGTCACAGGAGGTGAACTGTCACAGGAGGTGGACGGTTGCACTTGGAAATCGTGCAACTGTTTGGAAGGCGAAGGAACTTAAGCCCTGAAAATGAGGAGTCTCGGGAGGCGAACAGTCACGGAAGAGCCATCACTGACAAAGGAACAACTGACGTTGACACAGGCGGCGCTGATAGTTAGAGGTATAACCAGTGCTGACACAGTCGAAGCTAATCCTCAAGAAAGGCAGCTAACGCTAGGAGTTGGGAGCACAGTCGGCGCAGGCCTTTGGAGGACACAGCCGGTGCTGACTTCGGACTGTGCTCATCAACACATGTGGCACGTCGTGACTCGCATAGTGCTGCTCGCATGTGGCAGTAAGTTACTTGCCAAAATTGCGACGCTCGGCAATGAGCTACGTACGACGATGTTAATGGGTCGGCAATGGGTGGTGAATGATGGTAAGGCATGGATTGTAATACCTATTGGAAGCCAAGTCCTCCAGCACAACAGTGAAATCCATGTTGTTCTTGGAAGGGCATCCACTGTGAACAGGGTATGCTCTCCATCATAGGCCAGTTCCTTACTAGTGCAGCCTACTTTGTATGTTTGATACACACGTTGAATGAATTCTGCCTTGTATGTTTGATATACACGTCAGATGAGATCTCTGGCTTGTATGTTTGATATACACATCGGATGAACCGAAGCTAACTTCTCTGAGCAGTTTTGCTTTGTCTTTTGGCTTGTAACCATCCTCTTATGGCGGCACTCGTTAGATAAATTAAATCTCACTCTCCAAGTGGTTTTGCTTCTTCTTCATGATGAGGGTGCTTCTTTTAGTCTGTACCCATCCTCTTATCCTTAGATGCCAGAGCAACATCACAGATTTTTGGATTTGTAACCATCCTCTTATCCTTAGATGCCAGAGCAACATTGCAGGTTTTGGTTTGTAATCGTCCTCTTATCCTCAGATGCAAGAGAATTGTAGTCGTCCTCTAATAATGGTCTTTTTAACTTATAGTTCATTTTTGCTGCAATAAAAAGAGTTAGATTTTGTTTGGACTATCTCAATTATTTTTGTGTTGAGTCTCTTTCCTTTGAATATGCATCACGGATAATACTTCTTTACGTATCGCCCATTGATAGGGGGCCTTGCCTCCTCTCCCTCAGGATCTTCTAGTATGTAGGTTCCATTTGATGAGACCTTTTTGATGATAAAGGGACCTTCCCACTTAGGCTCAAACTTCCCTTTACATTGGCCATGCATAACAATAGGCTTCTTCATAGCTAGAACTAGATCACCAAGGGTGAATGAGCAGACCTTGACGAACTTGCCAAAAGCCCTCTTCATTCTTCCTTGGTTGAGTTCAAGGTTCTGTTGAGCCACTAGCCTCTTTACATCAAGCGCATCCAATTCTTGATACTGAATCTTGACTCTCTCAGTCTCTGCTCAAAGTTGGGCTCAGGGGGCCACTGAGGTTTCTTTGGCTTCAACTTTTTGTGCTTCTTTGAAGAAGGTGGCTCAGCCTTGGCTTTCGCTGCCAGGGCATCAACAACTGTTAGGAATCCTGCTGCCTGTGTCAAGGTCTTTCTCAATTGTTTTTGTTGCATCCTGCTTATGTTGATTCCTTCGAATTCTTTGTCGAGAGCCTCGAAGTCTGGGCATTTCAAGGTTGTACCTACATGAGACATTGGAGAAGAAAGATGAGAAGTAGAAGAAGAAGAAGGAGAAGGGCCAAAACGTGGGGGACTTTTAAGGTCATTCCCCTCATCGGACCGATATAGGCGGCTTTTTATGTCATCACCAGGATTGGATGTGTGCAGGGCATCTTTTAGGTCCTTCCCTTGCTTAAACCGTTGGGGAGTGCTTTTAATGTCGTCACCCTCATTGGACATGCTCTGAGTTGAAGATGACTTTGGGAGGTCCTCTTGATGAGAAGGAAGGAGGATCGTGTCAGGGATGAAATCCAGTAAAGTTGGCAGTGGGGGAAGAGCCCTGAGAAATTCCTGCTCAACTGGCAGTTGAACCATCTTGTTTCTCCAGTGAGCAGCCCTTGGTGCCTGTCTCCTCTGGGTTTTTTGAGGTGGTGTTCGATTCGTCTTGCTAGGTTTGTGAACAACCTTAGCTTGATGAACTGCATCTTGCCTCAAGGACTTGAGTCTACTTCGCCCTTGGTGGACTATCCATGGATAGGAAGTCAAGGGTTCAGCAGAGTCTGAATCATTGTTGGGAAGGTCTTGTGTTGGGAGGTCCTCCTCTTGCACTGATGGCGCAGTGGCTTGTGGATCACTTACTAGAATGTCATAAAACTCCTGACAATCCCGCATTTTCTTGCGAATATGTCATGGAAACTGGTGTATTCTCACAGGAAATGGCCTCTTATCTGGTGATACGGGCATCAATTGTCCTCAGTCCCTAGAACAAGGTATCAAGGTTGCCTTACAGGCTTTGGTGTGATTATGCCTTCGTGAAGCATTATAATGAAGAAGACATGAAGGATACCAGGGGCTTCATCTTCTTTTTAGATGGTTACTACATGGGAGGCTTCTGATGCCCTGAAGGCCTTCTTTAAGTCTTCAAGCTTTATTTGACCCTTTTGGATCAGGGCCTCAATAATATCTTTTAGCATGTAGCAGTCACCTGTGATAAGCGAAATAATTTGCTTGAGTGTCAAGGCCAGCTTGCTCAGGGAACTTGGCTTCTGGAAGCTGAATCATATTATATTCCAATAATAACCGAAACAGTACAAGGACCCATTCATTCTCGAAGGGGTAGACCTTGTTCTTATGCCTGATGAAATAATCACCCCGATCAAGGTTAGCCGGCGGGGGTAGTCGGTTGTATGACTGTTGTTGCTTGCCTGTCTGGGGTGTTGTCTTCGTAGTGCCCACCCCTTTGGAGAGGTCCAAAGTTTGGGAGGGAGTCTTCTTTGGATCAGTGATCGTGATGGCCGCACTGATTACTCCTTTTTGTTAGCTGCGCCATGTGTTGTTCTGAGAGCTGCCATTGCACTGGTTGTTTGCTAAGCTTACAGACGGTTGTCGTGACCCGCTGTGGTGGCGTGGTAGACTTTCTATGCCAACTGATTTAAAGAACAATTTTGACATGGAGGTCGAATTAGAGGCCTCGACATGTAGAGCGATCTCGGGTCGCATGTTTCACATGCAAGTTTGGACGGCCTCCTTCTCTGGCATAAGATTAGGATGGCGAGCAGCCAAATTTATCCATCTTGATATGAACTGTTCCACGTGCTCAACGGCGTCTTGAGTTAGGGTGAGAAGTTCGATGGTTTGAACCTCTCTCTCGACCTCATAGAAGCGTTGATAGAACAATTTTTCCATTTCCTCCCATGTATGTACTAAGTTCGGGGGAAGTCGAGCATACCATTGAAAAGCTGCGCCATCAAGGGTTTCAACAAACTAACGGAGAAGGAGTCTCCCATTAGCCATTGTTTCTCGACATGCCACTTGAAGTGGGCGATATGCTGATTCGGAGAGGTGGTCCTGTTGAATAGGGGAAACTTCCCTTTCTTGTAATATGAGGGAAACAACACCTGATCAATATATGAAGGATACGGCCTTTGATAAGGTGTTGCGCCCTATATCCCTAGAATTTGTCTGTTCTTTAAGCTATGGGTCACCATAGCATCTATGTCTGCCTATGAGATGGGGTGAGGGACAGAATTGTCATGTGAGGCAGAGGGAAGGGACTGCCTTGGAGGTGCACCATTAGAGTGATGGGAATTGACCTCATGGTTGATTGATTGGCGTGCGGAGTCTATACGATCGATCTTTTCTATCATAGTGCGCACCATATCCTCAAACTTGTTCGTGCGCTCTTCCTGAACGTCACCAGGCTCGCTTACGACCATTACATTGATTGTTTCTCTATGGAGGTCAGCATTAGTTACAACTGAGGGCTTGCGAACTTGACGGGTCGTGGGTGGTAGATTGGTCAATAGCAGGCTAGTATGCCCTGACTGAACTCGACTTTTGTATGCCGATCGCATGAGGACATGTTCTCGATGGTCTTAGGACTGTGGCTGATGAGGAGCCAGATCACTTTCTACAATATTAACCACAGTGTAGGGCTCATGTTATTAACCACAGTGTAGGGCTCATGGAGCTTTTCTTCAAGCTTCGTCATCTGAAGAGGGTAGAAGGGGCTCAGGTGAAGAGGGTCATCAGAGCTGGTTACCCCGATCGCTTTGGTGACTTGCTTGGTGAGAATTCGCAAACCCCTATCATGTTTATCCTTGAGGTTTTGATGAACCTCAAGCTAAAACTGCGATTGGGACTGTGGCTAGTCGGTTCTTCTTGCACAAGAGAGAGCTATCTCCATCAGCTGCAGCGTAAGATGAGGACCAGGGACTGGAGTCATCTTGGGCCGGAGAGGTTGAAGAACTCGATCTTCCATAAGGTCTTTGCCCCGAGCTCTCTAGTGGGCTCCATAGACGTGACCGAAGTGACGAGGCTGGTTCAGGATGGTGCTCTTAGGGAAGTTCTTCGAGTACCACGGCTGAAGGTGCTTGCCCGAAGAAGGAGGAGCAGGCACAAGCAGGGTTGACTCATGAGAGAATGCCTGAGTCGAGGGCAACGGGTTGTCTGAAATGGTGAAGCATGTGTGCCCGTTGAAGAAGGATCACAGGTGACCTGGGGATCAACTCTAGCTCGAGCAAGCGGTCTGACCTTAGGAGGCCGAGAACTGCGAGCGGGTCTCTGTAAGGGAACAGGTGGAGGCCTGCCCCTTATAGGGTGCGCTTGTGTGTGCTGAGTAGGAGGACGAGGAGGTCATCTCCTGTGTACTCGGGTTAGCACAATGATGGCGTTACCCCGAGTGATGGGATTCATATGAGCAGCACGTGCAGGACCTAGCCTTGGGAGGTCTGATTCTGGACACTTACTCGAGGTAACATAAGAGTTGCCCCGAGGTGTTGCTCGAGTGGGTGACCCACAAGCCTTATGATGTGTGTGAGAGGTATAGGCCACATGACCTCTATCTCTGTGTGTCGAGCCTCTAGGAATAAAGACTTGTGGTGGTGCAGCAATGTGGGGGGCAGCCTTGTGGTGACCCATAGAAGCAATGGCAAATTGCTTGCCTTCTGTAGAGAGGGGCTAGGCGGCCTTTCGACGTACCTTGACAGTATGACAGACAAGTGACTTGTTGGTGGTTGGGTGCATATTGTCTGGGGCAATAGGTGTGTTGCCGATGCAAGGCACCTTGGTGGAGGTTCCACTAAAGCGAGGAGATGGGGAGTTAGGGACTTTTAGGTTCCTCCTCATGCCAATCCAGGTTAAGACTTGGGAGCTAGACCTGAGGTCTTTGCTCAAAAGAAGGTTTGGGAATGAAGTTAGAGGAACTTGTTCCTTGGGGACACTCGCAAATGAGGGGATGAGAAAATCCTCGATCCGGATGAATGGGTTACATAAACCAGCAGACATAAGTGATGTGTGAATACAGAAAATAAAACGAGAAACATAGCCAAACAAGTACAATCCGACTAAGGGGTAGTAAGTCCCCAATGGAGTCACCAAGCTGGTTAGGTGCCTCGATCTTGCCTTTCTGATTTGGATGATCGGGCGGCACGCGCCTCTGGTTTCAGGGAGACCCGGGATGTTTTGAGATCGCTTTATTGGGAACCTTGTTCGAGAACGAGGGCTGGTATTACCAACCGATGAGAGAGGAATTTAAGGAGGGTTCGGGACTTACTCAGGCTGGCTTGCGTGGGCGCCCTCTTCGATCATGAAGAAAGCCCCTTAGTAATAAAACTGGTTTGGAATTGCCTCCCTTGGCTTGTATTCTCCTGTTTTTTGCAATTACATACATATGGAAAATATTATAAGACAGGTGGGTCAAAAGACCTCACCTTGCCTCTTTGGTGAACGTACACAAGCATGCACATTCAAAAAAGAAGAAGAGAAGAATGAGATAAGAAATATGGGGGAGAGAAGAATTTGACCAGGCGGGGAGATCAACACAACGACTAAGCTGATGAGTAATTGGCCTAACGTGATAGCAAAATGGGCTCGATAACTCAGACCGACTCAACATGATTACTACTAGACGTCAATACCGATATTGACTAGCTAGACACGATGGTTAGTCTGTCGTGGCAATAAAGTGGGCACATTAATTCTGACACAACAACATTACGGATAGACGACAAGACTACCATGATAGGCTAATCTCAACCCCTCTTTAATCAATCAAAATAATAACAGAAATAACAGATATCTTAAAGAAAAAACATAAGAGGAGTAAGATAAGAGAAGAAGAGAAAAAAAAGGAGTGGGAAGAGAAAGAAAGAAAAAGAAGAATATGATGGAAGAGAGAAAAACACAGACGACACTAGGTGTTGTTGGCTGTATTAGGCAAAGACGAGGAAGAGGATTCAGTCGGCGCTGAGCGTCGCCGGCTGAGTTAGACAAATAAGAGAGAGGTAACATAATAGGTGCTGAGCATCGCCAAGCTGTGCTAGACAGAGAAGAGAGAGAAGATCTAGTCGGCGTCAGGCTTTGCTGACTATGTTAGATGAGAAGAGAGAGAGGATGCAGTTGACGCTAGGCTTCACCGGCTGTATTTGACCTAGAGTAGAGAGGATGCAGTCAGTGTTAGGCTGAGAAGAGAGAGAGAGGATGCAATTGACGTTAGGCTTTACCGACTGTGTTAGACGAGAAGAGAGAGACGATGCAGTCGATGCTAGGCTTTGTCGACTGTGTTAGATGAGAAGAGAGAGAAGCTGTAATCGACACTAGGCTTCACCGACTGTGTTTGACGAAGAGCAAAAAGAGAGATAGAGATGAGAAGAAGAGAGAAAAAGAGAGATATGGATGAGAAGAAGAGAGACAACGAGAGATGAGAAGAGAAGAGAGAGAAAGAGAGATAGGGATAAGAAGAAGAGAGATAGAGAGAGATGAGAAGAAAAGAGAGAGAAAGAGAGATAGGGATGAGAAGAAGAGAGACAGAGAGATATGAGAAGAGAAGAGAGAGAAAGAGAGATAAAGATGATAAGAGAAGAGAGATAGGGATGAGAAGAAGAGAGAAGGAGAGGAGGAGAGCGAAAGAAGAGGAGAGAGAAAGAGGGGAGGAGAGACAAAGGGGGAGGAGAGAAAAAGGGAGGAAAGAGAAAGTTACGTTACTGAAGGGTATCGACCCATTTCTTTTCTCTCTTCTCTTTCTCTGCAAGATGCATCCACGAGTTCAAGAGGAAATTAAAATTTTATTGTTCCTTGTATGAAATGAACCGAAAGTCCTTTAAAAATTGGCTTTGCATGCTTATATATAATTGGGCTAAAATATGGGTGTACTCCTAAAAACTACCTAGAATTGAAGATAATTAAAATTTAATTAAATTAAAATAAATTCTAAAAATAGGTGCAAAAGGACTGTTTTACCCTTGCCTAACAATGTGTGAAATTTTAGAACAGTCCCTGCTGCTGCCCGAGAACTTGCGTGATCTTCCATGATTAATCTAGGGTTGTTCTGATGCCCGTTTGATCGAAAGATGATTGTTTTCTTGTGGGGCACAACATGACGATAGATTTGATTCCAACTTTGAGCCATGAATCATGTTTTTGAGCTATGATTATGAGACTTGAAATTTGGATGAATCTTAAAAACTTTGGATTGATTGTGTATTCATTCGTTAATGTTTCTTTATGATTTATTTACTGAATCAATCGAGCATGCTGTCACAATCACGTTGCAACAAGCACGGCTCGATTTAGTGTCCGAACAAAGATTTGGTTGTCTTGAGTTTTTGGGCGGAATCTTGAAATTCGACGGTCAGAATTTACAGTAGCTTTGACACCTCTATGTGTGAAATCCAACCGTTCATCTTACACTAGGTTTGGACTAGAGATAGACTCGAACCTTACACACATAATGCAATTAGTTTCGTGTCGATCGGGTATGAGCACGTCGTGATTTGCTACTTCCTTTATGGATCAGCAACTTCGCTCTAGGTTTTCTCCTTGTTGCTAAATTTTTTGTACCTATCGAAACGCTCGTCTCGATGAGACGAACGTGCTTACCAAATTTGAGCACGATCCTACTCGGATTGAGTGAGATATCGGCCCAGAAAGTCACTGCTCGTGATTGTGAAAATAGCCACCTTTAATGGTATTTTGGTGCAAGGTGGCCATACGGGAATAGTGTGCGACCTACCCCTTTTTGGTATTTTACCCATAACTTTGTCTTGGAGTGCTTGATTAAGCCATAACTTTGTCCCGAAGGTATTTTACCCATAACTTTTTGACGGTGCCAGATCCAATGGTAGTGGTTCCACAACTTTTTGATGCACCAAAAATATAGTTCTAGTTACAAGGTCTATTTCAGGGTACTAGAGGCCCATTTTTTCGAAATTGTCTATTTGTGGTCATTATCTTAGACATGTCTGATCGTGATGAAACTTGACAGGTAGCCTTTTCAAGTGATGATGAACATCTTTGACCAATTCTGGGGTAATTATGAGGCTGTTAAAATTTTCACTTATTTTGTAGGCTTTATTGACTTGCTTCCTCTTTATTCCGCATCAGGGACCTAGTGCTGAAAAGTACGTTCAAACAGACATCTCCATCGAGAAGGGTGTACTTGGTGGACATTCATCATATGCCGTTGCGTTCTGCCCGATCCTGAGGTAGCCTTTCATGCTTTACGAAGTCCATGATAGGCTCCCTCTAGTCCTCTACTTGTTCAACCTCCGCACACATTGGGTCGAAGAATTCAAGCTCCCGCTCCTTGTCCTTGGGACATTTCTTACTCTGCCTAAACAACATCCTTAGCTACAAGGAGTGCCTCGAATGCGTAAGGTGAGCATTCAGGGAAGATATCCCTCTCGTCATCTGCATCAGCTTCGGCTCTTAAGTCAATGTGTCTCCATTCAGTTACTCAGACTGGAGTGGGCCCTGATGAAGACAATTGAATGGTGGCACCGTGCTTTGAGAGTGCATTAGCCTGTGAGTTTAGCCTTTTAGGGATATGACTCAGGGAGAAATCATCAAACTGAGCCATGTAGGATTTGGCCGTGTCATGATAAGGCTTGAGGGTGCCTTTCCTTACGTCATAAATCCCCTTAAGCTGTCGGATGATCAGCTCAGAGTCGCCGAAGATGTTCAGGAGTTCCAGGTCTAGCTCTTGGGCGATTTTCAGTCCGATTATGAGGGCTTGATACTCGGCTTCATTATGAGAAAAAGCCTCTGCAAGTGAGAAGGATAGAGGGATCATTCAGCCATCAGGAGTTAAGAACACAACTCCAGGGTCCCCTCTATCAGACTGGAATGCTCCGTTAAAGTACATTTCTCACGACTGTGTTAGTGCCGTACAAAAAACTTATTCATCTGGGAGGTCACTCGACAAGGGAGATTCTGAAGGAACTGGGTGTGCTTCACAGAAGTCTGCTAGGGCTTGACCTTTGACGGCCTTCTGTAGTACATATTTGATGTGAACTCCATCAACAATAATGCCCACTTGGCCAAACGTCCTGACAAGCATGGCCGGGTCATAAGGAACTAGACCGGGTCTGCCTTGGAGATTAACCTGACCTTGTGACCGAGCAAATAATGGTGGAGTTTTTGTACTGCAAAGATCAAGGCTAGATACATCTTCTCGATGGGAGGGTAATTCTTCTCGGCCCCTTGCATTATGTGGCTGAGATAATAGAGCACTGTCTCTTTCCCTCCATCATTGTTTTGAGCTAGGAGTGCCCCGAGTGACTCATCAAGAGTGATCACATACAAGATGAGAGGTCTTCCCAACACTGGTGTAGAGAGGACTGGAGGATTCAATAAGTATTGCTTGATATCATTGAGTGCAGCTTGGCATGCCTCATCCCATATGAAGGGAGTGTCCTTCTTTAAGAGATGTGAAAAGGGCCTGCATCACCCTGAAAGGTTTAAGATGAACCTTCAAATGTAGGCTAGTTGTTCTTGAAGAGACCGCAGTTCATGGAGGGTTGCAGGCGGTGGCATGTCTTGAATTGCTTTGATTTTGACCAGCTCGATCTCCAATACTCGGTACCTCATGATGAACCCTAAGAACTTTCCCGAGCGTACGCCACGGGCACATTTCAAGGGTTTCATCTAGAGTTGGCGACGCTGCAGTCGTTCGAGTACCTTTTTGAGGTCTTGTATGTGGGCGTCCTTTGTTTCAGATTTCACCACCAAGTCATCCACATAACACTCGACCTCCTGGTGGATCATATCCTTGAAGATGGTCATCATGGTTCGTTGATACGTGGCACTGATATTCTTTAACCCGAAAGACATCACAGTGTAGTGAAAGACACCTCTTGGGTTCAAGAACGTAGTGGCCTCCTCGTCTTCTGGTGCCATCCTGATTTGATTATAACCGGAATACCCATCCATAAAGGGGAAGATTTGACAATGAGCCATGGAGTTGACTAGCATCTCGGTGAACGGGAGGGGAAGTCATACTTGGGGTAGGCAGTGTTCAAATCGGGAAAGTCAATACAGACTCTGATTCGGCCATTCTTCTTCACGACTGAGACAACATTTGCCAGCCAATTTTGGTATTTGACTTCACGTATGAATCTTGCTTGCCTGAACTTGTTCACCTCAGCATCGATCTACATCTCGAGGTCAGGTCTAGACCTTCTTGATTTCTGCTTCATGGGTTTGATGGTTGGATCTATACCAAGGCGATGGACAACAACCTGAGGGTCTAAACCGGGCATCTCATGATAGTGTCAGGCGAAGACATCCCGATTTGCTCATAGGATGGAGATATAAATATCTTTCTCCTTTGGGGACATTTTTGCTAAGATGAAAGTTCGCCTTAGGTCAGCCTTGTCCACCTGGTTGATTTCTTCAAGCTCATCAGCTGTGGCCTGACCGCCTTCTTCCGACTCTTCCGAAGCTTCTTGGAGTTCCCCATCAGGAGACTCACCAGGATTCTCATTGACCTCGAATGTAGAAGCCCATGATTCGGACATCTCAGCTTCTAAGAGGGGCACAATGTGGGATAGTACTGGTCTCTAGCTAGTCCAGGAGATGCAAGGGTCAGCTTTGAATATGGAGTCAACGACCTTGTGATTGGGATGACTTAGTGCTTGCCTCGAGCTGGGTGACGCTTCATGCACCTAGATCATGTAGCGGGCCTTGTGGGAGTGGGAACCTGAAGATGACACGATTCGTGCTCGGGTTGACGGGGTGTCAGCAGCTGTTAAGAATTCAGCTGCCTGAGCCAGCATCTCTCTAAGGCACTCTTGCTGTGGTTGGGTGGGGCTAGTGTCTCCAAACTCTTTATTTAGAGTGTCGAAGTCTAAGCACATTGGAGCTGCACTTGTGGAGAAAATAGAAGAGGAGGGAGGAGAAGAAGAGTTAGAACATTCCCGGTAGCTTTTTACGTCGTTGCTAGAATTGGATGTGCCTAGGGGATATTTTAGGTCTTGCCATGGGTTTGACCGTCGTGGGGTGCTTTTAGCGTCATCACCCATGTTGGGGGAATCTCGAGCTGTTGGTGACTCGAGGATGTCTGCCTGATTGGACGAATGGATGAGGTGAGTTGTGCTTGAGATAAAGTCTTGCAAGGTTGGTAGTAGAGGAAGGGGCCTGATGAATTCTTCCTCGACTGGTGGTTGAGGAGGATGATTCCCTTGGTGGGCCGACCTAGGTGCCTGCCGTCTCCTTTGGGATCCTTGAGGGGGTGTCTGGACCGCTCTATCAGGCTGGCAAGTAGCCCTTGCTTGGTAGACCGCCTCATGTTTCAAGGATTTGTGCTTACTCCGCCCATGGTAAACTTTCCAAGACTGAGAGGTTGAAGGCTCTGAAGGTTCCTGGACACATTTCGGGAGAACTGCATAAATGATGTGGCCCTGTTGGACTTTCTTTACGACTATAGCTTCGAACCCAGAGCATTCATTGAGTTCGTGGCCCCATACTTAGTGGTATGGGCACTAGAGCTTTTTTCGTGCCCTAGGCAAGACGCCTCGACTGCCTAGCAGGCTTGGGAGTGACAAGGCCTTGTTGGAGCATTGCCTTGAAGAGGGCCTGCAGAGGTCTAGCTCAGTGCATCCTTGGGCTGGCATCAGGAGGTCTTCTTGCTCATGAGAAAGAGAGACTCGAGGATGACCTTCTGGGTTACCTTGAACTTCTTGACACTGTTGCAGCTTTTCTGTCAAGAGCTAATGGAAGCCAGTACATTCGTTGACGTCATGGCTTCGTATTTGGTGATACGCACACCAGAGGTTATAGGTTCCTGGAGGCAGGAACTTGGGCTACCTTGCCGGCTTGAGAGTGACGAGCCCTTCTTCGAGCATTATTGAGAAAAACCCACGAAGGATAGCTGGTGCCCTGTCGTCCTCTTGGATCGTGACTATTTGAGAAACCTCTGTTTCCCCGAACACTTTTTTCAACTCTTTGAGCTTTATCAGACCCTTGTTGATAAGGGGTTCGATCGTGTCGTTGAGCTTATAGCAGTCGTAAGTGGGGTGGCATACCCTCCTATGATAGGTACAATACTTCTCGTTTGCCTCTTGCCCAGCCGACTCCGTAGTATTGGCCTTCGACGATTGTAGCATGTTATGTTCTACTAGCAGTTGAAGTTTTACAGGCGTCCACTATGTGTTGAACGGGTAAACTTATTCTGGTGCTGGATCTAGTAGTCGTTTCGCCTAGAATTTTTAGGAGGCAGGATGCTGTAGTAGGACTGTTGCTTGCACCCAGCCGGAGGCTCTTGTGCCTTGGAAAGGTCTAGGGTTTGAGGAACGGCGCCTTTGGTGTCAACCATGGTGACGGCCACGGCGTCGACCACTACTGCCTTTTGGCTGCCCCGACTGTAGGAGCGAGAGTTAGAGTTGAAAGGTTTTTAATGAGGGTTGCCGTGATGCTTGAAGAATCCCTTAATACGAACTGCCTTGGATATGAGCTTTAACATGGAGGGTGGATTGGATGGCTTGACATGTAGAGCGATCTCGGGAAGCATGCTTCGTATACAGGTCTGGACCCCTTCCTTCTCGGTCATGGGAGTGACATGGAAGGTCGCCAACTCTCTTTAGCGGGTGATGAACTTGTCAACCAGCTCACTAGGGTCTTGCATTAGGGTGAGGAGTTCGATGGTCTCCACGTTCCTTGGAACTTTGTAGAAGCATTGGTAGAACAACTACTCTATCTCTTGCCATGTGTGTACTGAGTTGGGAGGAAACCGAGCATACCACTGGAAGGCTGGCCCTTAGAGAGTTTCGAACTGGTGGAGGAGGAGGAGTCCGTCAGTTGGTGTCTCCTGACAGGCCGCTTGGTGTGGAGACGTAGTACCATGGAACAGGGGGAGCTTCCCCTTTTGATAGTTTGGAGGGAAGGGTACTTGGTCTATGTACGAAGGGTACGGCTTTTGACAGAGCGGCGTCTTCTGCATGCTTGGGACCTTGTTCTTGAGACTGGGCTACCATAGCATCTATATCGGTTGAGAGACCACTTGGGAGGTACAACTGTCTTGGGAGGCGGATGGAGGAGTTTGCCTGGGAACTGTATCCTCACCAAGAGGGGAATCGGTCGAAGAAGGGGACCTAGAGGCCTCTAGGCATTCCATCTTTCCAAGGATGGCTTGAATCATTTCTTGAAACTCGTTCATCCACTCCTCCTGAGCGTCGTCCGGGTTATTGATCACCAAAACACTAACCGTCTCTTCTGGAGGGTTAGAACTTGGCGGGACAACAGACTGTCGAGGTCGGCGAGTGGTGCGTGGCAAGTCAGTCTGGATGGGTTCAGTCTACCTTGACTGAACTCGAGCCTTGTATGCCGATCTTGTGAGGACCGGTTCTTGATGGTCTTGGGACCGTGGACTCTTAGTAGTGACGATCCAGCAATACTCTTGGAGTTGGTTCGGCTCTAAAGTTTGTAGAGGGAAAGAAGGGGTTACGAGGTAGGAGGTCATCAAAGGTGGTGGTCTCGACTGCCTTGGAGGCTTCTTTGATCAGGATCTGAAGACCTCTTTCTTGCTTAACCTGAGACGACTGTGGACTTCACTCCAGAACTGAGCTGGAGACCTAGACTGTCCGCCTTCTTTGAACACGTAAGGGTCGTGTCTATAAGTTGTAACAGGGAGTGGGGTTCAAGGACGGAAGATAGCCTGAGTTTTTACCTTGGAGGCTGGAGGCCTCTGTTTGACATTAGGTCGTTGCGGCAAGTTCCTTTGTGCGGCGCACGTGCATGGCTGACCCAAGGCTGGCTCAAGATGGTACTCTTAGGGAAGTCCTTCGAGTACCAGGGCTTGAGGTGTTTGCCTGGTGTTGGGAGAGCGACAGAGGAAGGAGCTGGTTCATGACTCCATTTGAGTTGAGGTCGGGAAGGAACCTGCCAAGACGGTGTGTGTGCACCTTTAGAGTTAGTCATCTGGGTGACCTGGGGGTCGACCCGGGCTCAGTCAATGAGTTTGACTTGAGGAGGTAGAGACCCACGAGCTTGTGTCTGTGAGGAGTGAGGCAGAAGCCCAACTCTTACAAGGTGAAGCTGTTTGTGCTGGGAGGGAGGACGGAGTGATCGACCCTCATGTGCTCGAGGTGGCGTAGATCTAACGCTGCCCCGGGTTGTGGAAAGCAAATGCATGGCGCATGCAGGGTTTGACCCAAGAATGCCTAGCCCTAGAGTGGGTGAACCATGAGCCATTCGGTGTGTGCGAGGGGTGGAGATCTAAGGACCTTCACCTCTATGTGCCGACTCTCCAAGTGAGGAGGCTTGGGGTGATGAAGGAGCATAAGGGGTTGCCTTTTGGTGAACCTTAGGAGCAACGACAACTTCCTTGCCTTTCAGGAGAGCGATGGGGGAAGCCTTCCGGCATGCCTTAGTAATATGACTGACAGTAGAATTGTCAGTAGCAAGGTGCGCGGCAGTAGGTGTGCTACCCATGCAAGGGGCCCTTGGTGGAGAGTCCACCAGGGCGAGAAAGCGGGGAGGTAGGGACCTTTAAGTCCCTCTCGCATCGATCCAAGTGAGAACCTGGGAGCCAGACCATGATTCTTGACTCAAGAGGAGGGTGGGGAAGGAGGCTGGAGTTGCTTGCTTCCCCAGAACAGTCACGAGTGTAAGGATAAGGAAATCCCTGACCTGGATAAATAGGTTGAACAACCCATATGCCATAAAAATAAGTGCAGAAACTAAAAGAGAATATTGGTCAAACAAGAGCGAACCGACTAAGGGGTAATAAGTCCCTAGTGGAGTCGCCAAGCTGGTTAGGTGCCTCGATCTGACCTTCCAGAGCTAGATGACCTGGAGACACGTACCTTGGGTTTCTGGTGAACCCGAGGTTTGAGATTGCTTTCTCAAAACCTTGCTCGAAAGCAAGGACAAGTATACCAATCGATGAGAGAGAAATTTTAGGTGGATTCAGGACTTACTCAGGCTGGCTCGCATGAGCGCCATCTTAGATCACAAAGAAAGCCCCCCAGCTGCTTTAGCTGGTTCGAAATCGCATCCCTTGACATGTAATCCTCTTGTTTTCTGCACAATACTTTTATGGTCAATTTCGAAGATAAGTGGGTCAAGGAGACCAATCATTATCGTAGGGAAACATACGTTCATGTGAGAGCATGAGGAAACGTAAAGTTTTAGATAAAGATAGAAAAGAGAAGAAAAACTTGATGGAGAAGCGAAGCTAGCATGACATTTAGATAATTATCGACTCGGAGTGATAGCAAGACGGGCATGGTCCTTAGGACCAGCATGGCGGCAATACTATTCAAAACTAAGATCGAGATGGCGGTGGTAAGCTAGATCTACCCTCGGTCAAGTTAGAAGAGAAAGGACGAAGAGAAGAGAGAGAGACAACAGAGGGAGGAAGAATCCAGACGGAAATGGGCATCGTCATTGCCAGCACAAGGATGCGACATGTCCTTAATGAACAGTGATGGCTCCTAACGAGGCACACAACGATAACTTCTCATAAGTCTCATCATGATTACTTCTCGTAAGGTGCACGGTGATAGACGCAGGGAAGCGTGGAAGAAGCCAGAGCGCGGCGACGAGTATTGCCTTGACCCTCTGTGGACGACGATGGGTATTGCCATATCGCCGTCTGCAACGGTCACGCGACATGGTGAAGCCCCTGTGGGCGGCGATAGGCTTTGTTACTCGCATCCTTTGATGGGCGCTTAGGATACATTTGCAGACGGCGATGAGCAGTGCCGTCTGTAGGCCTCGTGAAAGAGATAAAACAGAGGGAGAAAGAGACGCGCGCATGGAACTGCCATTGCCATGCGCGACCTGTGAGGCTATCAGAGAGGCATGCACGGCACTGCCACTACCATGCATGGTCTCTGTGGAGAGCTCAGATGGGGAAGAAGAAGAAGAAAGAGAAGAAGAGAGAAAGAAGGAGAGAGAAGAAAAGAAAAAGAAGAGAGAGCAGGATTACCTCGAACCTGAGGTACCGGTCAAAAGTTTCTCTCACCTCACTCTCTCTCAAGCGTGACACAATAATGGGAAGAAATAGAAACTATATTCAATAAAAACTCTCTCTTTTGCAAGGAGATTGATCATGTATGTGTGTTTTGTGCGTACAATGCTGGTACGTATATATAGAATTTGTCTCAAACATGGGAGGATGATCAAAAGTAACCTTAATTGCTGAAAATTAAGATTAAATTGAATTAAAATAAATTATAAAATAGGGTGCAAAATGATAGATTTGCCCCTTCCTAATAATTCATGGAATTTTAGAATAGTCCCTGTGTTGCCGTAGAGCTTGCGTGATCTTGCATGGATGATCCGGGGTCGTTTTGATGCCCGGTTGATCGTAAGATGATTGTTTTCTTGTAGGGATCGACATGGCAATCGATTGATACCAACTTTGAGCCATGGATCGTGTTTTTAATACACCATCAAGTGACTTGAAATTTGAGTAGATCTTGAAACTTCGGATCAATAGTTTACTCATTCCTTGATGATTTTCAATGATTTCTTCACTGAACTACACTTAGCATGCCATTATGATCGCGGGGCAACAAACACAATTCGATTCCATGCCCGAACGAAGATTTCGTAACTTTGGAATTTTGGCAAGAATTTGGAATTTCGGTGACGAAACTTGCAGTTGCTTCGTCGACTTTGTGTGCAGAATCCCACCGTTCATCATGTACGGAGTTCGGGTCAATGATAGCCTGAGGCCTTATGCTCGCGATCGAATTTGTCTTGCAGGGATCGGGCCGGCGAGTGGTGTGATCCGGCCGCTTGAGCGAGACACGACACTGCTGAATTTCCTGTACTTTCTTCACGGATCAACAACATCTCTCTAGCTTTTCTTCATGCTCGATTTTCATCATGGGGAATGCCACATATCGAATCGCTCGTCTTGACTAGACGAACATGCTCACCAAATTTGAGCGTGATCTCACTTGGGACGAGTGAGATATGAGTGTCGAAAGTCACTGATTGTGACTGTCCCTCCCATGGCGTGGAGTTGCAGGGTGGCTACATGGGAATAGCATGTGACCCCTCCTGTTTCACTCTTTTGCCTATAACTTCTTCCTAGAGTGTCTGTTCGAGTTGAATTTGACCCCTAGGGGTTTTCAACCATGCCAAGTCTAATGGTAATGGTCCTATAGCAAATTGAGATATCGAAAATGTAGCTCTAGTTATAGGGTCCGTTTCAGGGTGCTCGAGGCTAATTTTGCTGGAACTGTTTCTCAGTCTACACTACCTTAGAAATGTTGGAATGCGATGAAACTTGGCAGGAGACTTTTGAGAGACATCATCAAGATCAAGGTCAGTTCTTGGGCTATTCTGAGACTATTAAAATTTTTGCTGTTTGTTAGGCCTTTATTGAGCGGGGGCCCCATGTTGATGAAAAATACCTTCCAACAAGGACATTTTCTAAGACTATGGAGATTTTGGCTGGGTTCGTAAGTGTACATTCTGTGACTCACATTGCTACCTCGCAGAATTGACAGATGAAATCCTCGAAGGATTCTCCTAGGTTTTGTTTCGTTGCACTGAGCTCGCTCAAGGAGAGAGATCTTGTATATTTACCGTGATGATGTGATTGAGCACTTGGAAGTTATTTACAACTAAACCTTGATAGAGAACGTGAAGGAACCAATATAAGCAGGACCCATCGGAGGCGATTGAAGATATTGCTAGCTCAAGCAGCTAGATTTCTAACAGTTGCTGATGCCCTGGCTGCTTGAGCCAAAACAAAACCATCTTCTTCAAAGAAGCACAAGAAGTCAAAGCCAAAGAATAATGGCCTTCTGAGTTCGACTTTAAGCAGAGGCTGGGAGAATCAAGAGATCAAAGCTTCTATTTTTAAGAAGCTTGCCACATGGTATAAGTCTATGAAGCATCAGCTAGCATAGGGCAAACATTGCAGACACCCATACCTCCGTGTAAATCGAATACCTGCAGCCTGATATGCTTTCCATGTTTGAGGTTGACCCCTTTGTCCCTCGGTTCGAGAAAGGTGCAGAGATCATGATCAACCCTGGAGCCCTTTTGGAAGCAGAGATGTCAGGATCATGGGTTTATGCACTTGAGGTTAATGAAAAGACCTCTGAACCCAATGGTGAGGAGTTACAGGAGGCCCTAGAAGAATGGGAAGAAGGCGGTCACGCCACAACCGATGAACTCGAGGAGATAAATCTAGGGGATGAAGCTGACCCAGACCCACTTTCATCTCTGCAAATATGTTTTCAGTAGAGAAGGAGAACTTTACTGCCTTCTTACAAGCAAACTGAGATTTCTTTGCCTAGCATTACCATGAGATGCTTGGTTTGGATCCTCAAGTTGCAGTTCACCGTCTCGGCATCGATACCTTTGTCAAGCCCGTCAAGCAGAAATCAAGGAGGTTCAAACTTGACCTCGAAATGCAGAAAGATGCTGAAGTGACTAAACTCAGGCAAGTCGGCTTCATTCGTGAAGTCAAGTACCCAAAATGGCTGGCAAATGTTGTTCCAGTCAAGAAGAAGAATGGTCAAATTAGGGTCTGCATCGACTTCCGTGACCTGAATACCGCCTGCCTCAAGGATGACTTCCCGTTGCCATTCACGAAGATGCTCATTAATTCTACGGTTTGCTGCCAATTCTTCTCCTTCAAGGATGAATACTCCGGGTATAATAAAATACGTATGGCACCAGAAGATGAGGAAGCCACTGGTTTCTTGACTCCAAAAGGGGTCTTCTGCTACACAATGATGCCTTTTGGACTGAAGAATGCTGGCGACTCATATCAGAGAGCAATGACGACCATCTTAAAAAACATGATGCACAAAGAGGTGGAATGTTATGTAGATGACTTGGTGGTAAAATCTGAAGAGAAAGACTCTCAGATGAGAGAACTTGAAAAGGTGTTCGAGCAATTACGCATGCATCAGCTCAAAATGAACCCACTGAAGTGCGCTTTTGGCATGCATTCAGGAAAGTTCTTAGGGTTCATTGTTAGACACCGATGATTGGAAGTTGAGCCAGTCAAGATCAAGGTGATTCAGGAAATGTCGCCACCAACTACATTGCAATAACTGCGATCTCTACAAGGACAGCTAGCTTATATCCGCAGGTTCATCTCAAACTTCTCAAGTCGCTGTAAACCCATTACGCACCTGTTAAAGAAAGATACCCCATTCATTTGGGATGAAGCATGTCAGGCAGCCCTTGATGACATCAAGAATTATTTACTCAATCCTCCAGTGCTCTCAACAACAATGTTAGGAAAACCCCTCATCCTGTACGTGACCACTCTCGATGAATCGCTCGGGGCATTGTTGGTGTAGAACAATAAT
Source organism: Amborella trichopoda (assembly GCF_000471905.2). Next base: position 2,841,243 of record NW_006499751.1, on the reverse strand, counting down.
GAAGGGAAAGAAATTGCACTGTACTATCTCAGCTGCAGGATACAAGGGGCCCAGAAGAATTATCCCCCTATTGAGAAGATGTGTCTGGCCCTAATCTTCACAGTACAAAAGCTCTGCCACTACTTGCTTGGTCATGAAATAAGACTTATATCAAAAGCAGATCTAGTAAAGTTTATCATGACATGCCCATGCTTATAGAACGTCTTGCCAAGTGGGCATTATTGTTGATGGAATTTGACATCACATACACAAAAGGCCATCAAGGGCAAAGATTTGGCTGATTTTCTCGCAGCACACCCTGTATCAGCAAAATCTCCTTTATCACGTGCCCTCCCAATGAAGAAGTTTTATGTGCCGAACTTGCTCATGCATGGGAGATGTATTTTGATGGGGCCTTCCAATCTGATCGAGGGGGCACCAGAGTGTTATTCTTGACTCTAAAAGGATGAGGTGTATTTATCGTGACGATTTCGATGTATTTACCATTCGATTTTGAGTTATCCTTGATATTTAAAACTAATCCTTGATATTTACAACTAATCCTTGATATTTACAACTAATCCTTGATATTTAGAACTTATCCTTGATATTTACAACTAATCCTTGATAATCCTCGATATTTAGAAATTATCCTTGATATTTACAACTAATCCTTGATATTTACAACTAATCCTTGAAAACCCTTGGGGGTCAAATTTCAGTTCGAATGGACACTCCAGGAAGAAGTTATAGGAAAAAGATTGAAAGAGGAGGAGCCGCATGCTATTCCCGTGTGGCCACCCTGCAACTCTACACCATGGAAGGGACAGTCACGACCAATGAATTTTGACGCTCATATCTCACTCGTGCTCAAATTTGGTGAGCATGTTTGTCTAGTCAAGACGAGTAATTCGATATGTGGCACGCCTCGTGACGACAACTGAGCGCGAAGAAAGCCTACAGAGAAGTTGTTGATCCATGAAGAAAGTGTAAGAAATTCAGCAGCGTCGTGTCACGCTCAAGTGATCGGATTACGTCGCTCGTGAGCTCGATCGACGTGAGACCAATTCCATTTCGGGTGTAAGTTCTCGGGCTATCACTAACCCGAACCCCGTACCTGATGAACAGTCAGATTCTGCATACTAGGCGACTACAAATTCTGTCGTCGAAATCCCAGATTCCCGTAAAACTTCCAAAGTTACGAAATCTTCATTCGGGTATGGAATCGAGCTGCGTTTGTTGCCCTGTGATCATAACGGCATGCTCAGTGTAGTTTAGCAAAGAAATCACCAAAAAACATCAAGGAACGAGTACACTATCGATCCAAAGTTTCAAGATCTACTCAAATGTTTCTAATTTTTTTTAAATTCAATTTAATCTTAATTTTCAGCAATTAAAGTTACTTTTGATCATCCACCCATGTTTGGAGCAAATTCTATATATACGTACCAGCATTGTATGTAGAAAAAAAAAGAAGACACACACACAGGATCCATCTCCATGCAAAAGAGAGAGTTTTTACTGAATATAATTTCTCTTTCTTCCCACTGTTGTGTCACGCTTGAGAGAGTGAGGTGAGAGAAACTTTTGACCGGTACCCCTAGGTTTGAGGTAAACCTTCTCTCTTATTTGTCTTTTCTTTTCTCTCTTCTTCTCTTTCTTCTTCGTCTTCTCCATCTGAGATCTCCTCAGAGGCCACGCACGGCAGTGGCAGTGCTGTGCATGCCTCTCTGGTAGCCTCACAGGTCGCTCATGGCGATGACAGTTCTATGCGCGTGTCTCGTTCTCCCTCTATTTTATCTCTTTCGCAAGGCATACAGACGGAGCTACTCATCGCCGTCTTCAGATGTATCCTAAGCACCTCAATGCAGGACGCGGGTAACGAAGCCTATCGCTGCCCGCAAGATCTTCACCCTGTCGCTTGACCGTTGCTGACGGCAATACCTATTGCTGTCTGTAAAGGGTTGAGGCAATACTCGTCGTAGCGCGCTGGCTTCTTCCCTGCGCCCATCGCCGTGCGCCCTATAAGAAGTAATCACTGCGAGACCTATGGGAAGTTATCACTGTGTGCCTCGTTAGGAGCTATCACTGTTCGCTAGGGACATGTCGCCTCGTCGTGCTGCCAACGGCGATGCCCATTGCCATATGGAATCCTCTTCCCTCTGCTGTCTCTCTCTCTTCTCTTCATCCTTTTCTCTTCTAACTTGACTGAGGGTAGATCTAGCTTAGCACCACCATCTCGGTCTCGGTTTTGAGTAGTATTGTCATTGTGTTGGTCCTGAGGACCATGCTTGTCTTGCTACCACTCCGAGTAGATATATATCCAGATGTCATGCTAGCTTCGCCTCTCCATCGAGTTTTTCTTCTCTCTTCTATCTTTATCTAAAACTTTACGTTTCATCATACTCTCACATGAACGTACGTTGACCTAAGACAAGGGTGGGTCTCCTTGACCCACTTGTCTTACAAATTAACAATAGAAGTATTGTACAGAAAACAAGAGAATTGCAGGTCAAGGGAGGCGATTCCGAGCCAACTAAAGCCGCTGGGGGGATTTCTTCATGATAGAAGAGGATGCTCATGCTAGCTAGCCTGAGTAAGTTCCGAACCCACCTAAAATTCCTCTCTCATCAATTGGTATAGCTGCCCTTACTCTTAAGCAAGGTTTTAAGAGAGCGATCTCAAACACCGAGGTACGTGCCACCAGTTCATCTAGATTCAACTTCTGAACTGAGAGCTCTTATCAGATATAATCTGGTCAGGCACTCCAAACGGGTATATGATATGATATAGGACGAAATTAGCCACTCTGGTCCCAGGAACTTGCTTAAGGAGGACCGCTTTAGCCCACTTGGAGAAGTAATTTATTGCAGCTAGAATTAAGACATGACCCATTGCCGAAGGAGGGTCAATAGGCCCTACAATGTCCATACCCCATTGTGAGAAGGGCCATGATGGCACTGTAGGTGTAAGGGCTCTAGATGCTGATGAACAAGGCTCTAGTGTATTTGGCACACCTGGCACTTCTTAGCATAGTTTAAGGAGTCAGCAATCATCAAATGTCAATAGTACCCCAATCTGCATATCCGTTCATAGAGCTTAGGGCCAGACTGATGCAATCCACAGATGCCTGAGTGTACTTCTTCCAAGACCTTATTTGCTTCTTGCACGTCCACACATCTAAGAAGAATATCGTCAAATGACCATCTGAAGAGAGCATCTCCTTCAAGGAGGGTATATTTCGTAGCATTCGACACACACTATTGCGCTCGGCACGATCCTTTGGGGGTCTCCCATGTCTTAGAAAATTAGTGATGGGTGGTTATCAAGGCCAGTAATCTTTGATAGATTTACAACTACGATTTGTATTTACCGTTCACATATCACTACTTTATCTCACTCTACACTTAAAATTATTATGTCTCTCTCTTTCATCCACTCATCTCCCTCTTTTGTTCCCCTCCTTCCTATTTTTCTCTTCTCTCAACGAAGACACCCCCTCTCCCTTTCTCTCTTTCAATCTCTCTCTCTCAGGGTGGATCGTCACCTCCCTCCCTTTCTCTCTCTCAATCTTATTCTCTCTTTCTCTCTCTCATAGTGGATGCCTTCTCAATCTTAATCTCTCTCTCATGGTGGATCGTCAAATAAATCATGGTGAATCGCAAGATAAAGCAACCCAACCTCTCTTTTTGTAAACATTAGGGTTATATCTTATGTTCATCTGTTGTTCTTCTATCTTTGTTGAAGCTTGAGCTCTGAGCTTGAATGGCAGATGTCAAGCTTTTTCACGACCCATTCTAAAAACCCCTATCATTGTTTCTCTTTCAAATATATATGAGCGGTCAAACATGCATAAAAAAATAGAATATAGATAATAGATAATCTTAATATATGGAAAATCTAGCAATGCTTTTATTCAAATTTTAGAAAACCTGAATTTTAAAATTTAGTTTTGTCAAACATAACCCAAGAGTTCTTAATCGTGAGCTACCAAGTGCAATTTGTTTTGAGATAGTACGACTCTTCCACTTTTCAACAATAATAGAAAAAATAAATAAGAACCCCATTAATTATCTCCTTGCATAAAAAGAAAGAGAAATTTGAAAAAAAAGTATCATTTCATAAAATGATAAGACATCAAATGAATAAAATAAACATAATTATGTTAATAGATAAAATTAAATAATATAATGTTGAAAAATAAAAACTACAAAATAAAATAAAAATAAAAAACTACAACTATCAAGCATCTAATTCAAAATAACAAAACAATTTCTTAAACTGAAAATTTTAGAATGTATAAACATTTTTGCATAACTTCACACACGTACCTATACAAGAACCCTAACATGTAATAACCAATGGTAGAAAAGTTGGCCGACTTTTTGCAGCTCGGCTGAGTAACTAAGGCATGGGCACTGTCCGAGCCCAAGTAGTCCTCATTTCAAGGTTCGCCCTTAAGGAGCCTCCGCTACGATGAACTACTTGGCTGATTTTTAAACTACTCGGTCAAGTAATATACTACGCGGTGAATTCATCAAAAAATCGGGCAACTTTTACCCTGTTGTAGAGACCCCTTTTGAAAATTTGGCTATTTCACATAAACCGGACTACACAAATTTTAGTAGACCCTAGTAAACTTAAAATCCAATTTAACTGCCTCAAAAACATCCAAAACCTATCACAAGCTATAGTAGGCCCCGATAGCTTTCTAAAGGTCCACGAATCACTCAAATTGGACATACACTCAAATTGGACATACTGATTGAAAGTTGGAGTCTCGGGAGGGCCAACGGGGAAAATGATCAAAATACCCCCACGTGGGCTGGACGATGCACGGAGCGTCGGGCCGCACGAGGCGATCCGTGTCGTGCATGACGTGTGCGAGGCAGTGAGCATTGGGCTGCACAAGGGACCGCGCCTCGCGCGACCCGATGGACTCAGGGCGGTGGTTCCCTTGCCCAATTTGGGTTGATAAGTATAAATAAGTCCGATTTATCTGAATATTATAAGAAAATCTGAAAGTCCAAGAGTTCTTGACTAAATATGGACCCTTGGATTGAATTGATTTATTTTCAACTATTTCCAAGAGTTCTTGACTAAATATGGACCCTTGGATCGAATTGATTTATTTTCAACTATAACCCTACCTCAACCTATAAATACCCCCCTTCTAAAACTCCCAGAAAATCATCGTATAAGAAACTCCTAATATCTTAATTTAAGACTTAGATAGAGAAGAAATGAATCAAGAATGAGGCACCCCTCTCTATATTATCTCTTTCACAAAATATGTTTTAGATCATAGACAATTTAATATATGACAATTGCTTGAAATTTGATCAAAATTTATTTAAAGTTTAATTTCAATAGGTGGGATTTTTTAATTCAAAATGTGAAGGGAAATTGGATTCGAATTTGGTCAAGGGATAACTCAGGATTCCTGCATCTATGACTCTAAATGTTCATCTCAAAATTTAACACTCATCAGGGCCTTTAAATAGGAGCCTTTTCCCCCCTCCATGAGAGAGACTTCATTCCATTATTGATGGAGGATGCCATGCAAGAGAGAGTGGCACGACTTAGTGAGAGAGTATGATAGGACGTGTAGCACGCCTATATAAAGGAGAGAGTTAAAAAGAGAAAGTACAAGTCATGACCACTAGTCACGCCTAGAGAGAGAAGGTCGATGGCCTTCACAAGGCCTAGATCTTTAAATACCCTGGGTTCCTCACTAGATCAACCTCTCTTATCTACACTTTCGTGTTTCAACACCACATTTGAGCTTTCGTATGCTAATGTAGAGTCTTTCTTTGTGCCTTAGTTTCAAGCTATGACTATGCTCTAATGAACCCCTTTCATACTCCTATGTTTTACAACTAAATTGCCTTGATTTTGGCACCTCAAACCTAGTATTTTTTCTCCATTTTACTACTGAAAATCGCTCTCATATATGATGTGATTTGGCTCATATCGAGCATCTTTATGCTTGCCATTACTAGGAAGTAATAGAGCCTAGATCATAGTGCTATTGGTTTGAAATTCTAGTGTGGGGTGTAATAAATCTGAAAAGTTACTTATGGACAAATTGTACGATAATTTGGCTTTGTGTGGCGAGTGTCCGAAACACACATATGTCAATATTGTCAAAATCTAATGTAAAAGTGTTTGTTGAAGCTCTATGTAAATCAAGTACAATTGTATGTACATTGTCATGTCTAAATTGCAAACTCAAGTCATGTAAGTGAATGCATTGTTAGTATTTTTTGCTTGAAAAGTGGTCAAATGTATTTCAAAACAATAACTTTGGTTTTATTGTTATTTTCTAAATTGCTTTTGTAGATAGAAGGATGTGGATTTGAGTCCCATATTGAAGAAGAGAGAGTTTGTTGAGCAGTATTTAAGAGCACGTATTCCTATGAAATATATGTTAAGTATAAAAGAAAGAAAAGGTACATGTGTGGAGCACATGAAACGTGTGATGCACATACACTCACATGTGTATGTGAGGGCATGGGAGCTTGATGGTACACTTTGCACTTTTTGTGAGCCTAGGTTGTATGGAGGATCAACAGTCATCTAACCGTTGATTTGTATAGGAGACATCAAACGGTTATCGAATCGTTGATGAGATGGAGGCAAAATGAATCTAGAACAACTATCATCAAGAGAGTTAAAGTGCATGTAACTTGTAGATGTTGGTTGTGCATATAACCACCACTACCACAACACTGAATAGGCAGCTTCTTGGTGCTCTATAACAAAGGCTCTCCTATCCATACTTGGTGCTCTATAACAATGGCCCACATATCTATACTTGGTGCTCTATAACAATGGCCCTCCTACTGATACAAGCTACACATTCGTAACAACTTTTAGCCTCTCAATAAGATACCATTCTATACCATTCTAGTGAACATACCATTCTAGTGAGAAAAACGGGCTAACTTTCTCTCTCTCTACTCGATTTTGTCTCTTTCTCTCTTTAAAGTATCAAGACTCTAGTGTCTCATGGGCGGGTTCCAAACTTGGGCGTATAGAGTTTAGGAACATTGTAAAAGACCTCTATGTTTTCTTTATCAGGATGATGAATTATCATTCTTATGCACGTCAAATATTATATTGAAAAGGGACAAATATCGTCTTGAGATGACGCTCCTGCATTCTCGAAAACATGAAGAGTTCGAGCTTTCATTTTTGGAAATCATACCATTTTCTGCCCTCATTTCACCCAACCAAACTCCAATATGGAGATGGTTATGGGAATGTAAAGAGATATTTATGATACTCTAATGTTACTGTAATTCGATTTTAAAGAGAGATGTATGAGTGAGATGTCATTGTACTTTTAATTAAAAATGTATAACACTAGGTGTACCCCTGCTTGATTTGTAAAATTTTAAAGGGATTGTATACAATAAGACCCTTTACCATTGGTACAAGGAGGTTACAATTACTTACAATCATTCGATGTGAAATCTGATAGCTTGGTTGCGTTAAAAAGTTGAAAAAAATTTCTTTTGAACTTTAAGCTTGGTCAATGAAATAAATACAGCCACCAAATTTCACATCCAATGGTTGATATTAATTGTGACTACCTTATAAATGGTCTCATTGTATACTTTCCCAATTTTAAAATGTTGCACCTAAGAGACTCGGTTGCTACACCTAATAGTTGTTTTTTTGGAAAAGATAGAGGCACACCCACTCCGTGCCTCATCTTGTATGCTCAAAGGCCTAGACTAAATCGGATCTTGGACAATTCATATATGCTTTTCTAAATTATTTGAAAAAATATTTTTACATGAAAATTAGGGCATCCCTACTTAGAAAAACCCCATAGAAATAAAAGAAGAAATATTTCGAATGAAAAAATGATAAAGATAACCTTGAAAGTTTCCAAGATATTTTTATAATATTTGTATTTGAATATTTTAAACATTTTATTTGGTGCATCCACCCGGTTTATGTATTAAAAAACAATTAAAAATAAAAAGTAAGAACACGTATACCATGGTCACTAGGGCATAGTTTACTTTTACTCCCTTGATAAGAAGACTTGAGTGGGAGGATTTTTACTATGCGAAAGTTTGAGAATCACTTAAGAATTATTAGACGGTCCTGATCTGAACTTTTCAGAACCACTTAAGAAATATTAGATAATTACTACAAGAAATAAAAAAAAATTGAGTTTTCTAACACTTTATTCTCACTGGTTGAAAATTGGATGGTCTTTATTCAATCTCGAAACATTATTTTTTTAAAATAAAAAAGGTACAATTAGAAATTTTATTCATTGATTACAGGTTGAAGAGGTTATATTCTCAAAATTTGAATTCATAAAAATAATTTTGAGTGGAGTTTTACCAACGGAGTAAAATATCTTTTTGCAAAAAAAAAAAAAAAAGTAAATATGTGACGGTCCATTCGACCTTGATCAAATCTAAGCCCTGGGCGAATTATGTTCGCAAGTCCGCCCATGGGCAAACAACAGTTGTTTTTTTTCCTGTTATAATGTTGCGGGGGGTGTCCCTGCAATATTAATAATAAGAATAACGATTGGTAGGTGGAGTCAGATGAGACCCCCCTCTCTCCGCTCTCTCACCATCGATAACGCAGTCCTCCATATCTATCACATCCACGATCTCTCCTCCATTCCCGATCCTCTACTTCTCCAGCTCTTCTTGGTCAGCTTTCTATCTCTCTGTCTTTTCTGTTTCCTTCTTTCAATCTCATTCTTTTGTATTTCAGAAATCGGGGGATCAATCCCTGTCCTGTTTTCTGATAGTCTGATGGATATTGGTATGTATTTTAGATTTCTACCTTTTCTGAGATAAATAGTTCGTGGCTAATTTTCCTTAGACGAAAAAAAAAAAAATCGTTGTGTGACTTTGCAGATTAGACTTACTTAGTCCCTCAATAATCTTCATCTTCTCTGTGTATTCAATTCTAAATGTTATTTGAAGATATTAATTGTCTATGTTGTTGCCTGTGTGATTGGCTGTTATTTGACGTGCTGATTATAGAAAAGTGTTGATTTTTCTCTGGTTTTTGTATGAGTAACTTTTTTGTTGATCTAATCATACATTGTCCAGTTGAGTGTATGATGAAAAATTTGTGTGTTTTATGAGCGCAAACATGAAGCACAGTGTATACAAAAAAAATGGGGAAGTGGTTATGCTACTGGTTTGAGGTTGATAGGGCTGATAATCATGCAATGGAAATGTAATGCCAAACCACGCCTTCACTAGTAAGGAACTGGATATGGTGTCTGCTTACCTTTAAGTGAATTTAAAAGATACCTTCAAGCTGATCGTAGGTTGTGCATTTGTTTGAATGGGTGTTTGAGCCTGCACGAACAGGATGAGGATTTGTTGGTCCACTCTTTGACATTTTGGTATCTCCCTTGATGAGCGGTTCGAACATTTGGAGACCAACTGGTTAGGGCATGTGTTTGAGTCTATGTGGCACAACAATTGCGGAAAGTTTGGAAGGTAGGATCTGGGTCTTTGGTGGTTATGCCATATGTGCCTGCCGGTAAGGAGTTTCCTTTAGAACAGATTAATATTTTACTTGATTTCCATGGGCATTTGGCAGCCACAAGGATGATCTAGATACGGCTTTAGGCGTCCCAAATAACATGCTTCCATTGGTTGATCAAGTCTGTTGCCGCATAATTCTTTAACTCTTTTTGGCAAAGGGCCAAAGAGATGATCATGTCTTCTGGTCAGTTGATAATAAAATACTTGAGTGGAAGTATTAGAAAGTCTTTTGGTTTTGTTCTGTCGTTCGAGACCAGTTATGGGCTAGGAAGGTCAGTCTCCATTACAGGAAACAGGGCACAGACAGGATAACCAGTGTAGGGTTAAAATTTTGATGGATTTTGGTATCATCCAAACCCAATTAAAGTGCTCTATAAGTAGAACCGGCAATCAGATTGTAGTGAATCACCAGGCAGTCATTATTCTCTTCCAGCACATTGTGCACTAGTTTGCTAGAGGAATACCCCCTTTCTGGATGTGTTTGAGAGTCAAGGTTTTGTTCAATGTACAAAAATTCGGCTACCCAACTGCCTAGGTGGCTATTTTCTCAAACCGCCTATGCGTGGGCTAGGCGGTAGGTCCTATAGGTGGGTGTCCTATGGCCCCCACCAAGGCAGCCTGAAAGGCGGGCGCCTGGGTGACATCTTGAAAACTTGAGGCCGAGGGCGGAAAATGCCCCTTGGCCAATGGGTATTTTTAACATTTTCCCTCCTTAAAAGGGGGGTATAGGGGGCCATTCTTTCTCCCCGAAAACCATTCTAGTGAGGTTTAGAGAGAGAAAAACCCTCAAATTTTTTTTTTTAAATTTGTCAAGAGATCAATTTCTTTTTTGCAACCTCCTCAAATTCTCACAAAATCGAAGGATATTGATCCCTAATCTTTTTGAGGCTTATAGTGGTTGTAAAAGAGATTTGGGAACCAAATTTTTTTGAATGGGGTTGATGTCGGTTCCATTTAAGGTTGGTATATTTCAATAATTTTAATTAGGGTTATATATTTTTTGTGTGTAAAATTTATTATGATGCTATTGTTTACTTTTTGTATTTTCTTTTTGATACTTTATGATATGTATATGACTTGTTATCAACTATTTGGATTTTTCTCCCCATTTGATATGTAGTTTGGAAAAGCAATTCAATGGAAAAAGTTCAATGCCCCAAACCAAATGAATAATTTGTTTTTTTTTAATATGCATGAGTTTACTTGTATGATTCATAAATTTTATTCCCATAATTTTTTTTCATGAGTTAGTTTAATACTTGCCTTATGAAATAATTGCATGAGTAAATTTTTATTGGTTTTATGTATTAAATTATTGCAATTTTGACACGTAGGTTTTACCTAGAACTTTTTTTCTTTGATCATGCTGGTTTTACTTTTCCTTGAATTGTTAATCCTATTTATTTTCCATATACAATAAAATTATATAATAAAAAACAGGGGCCCGGGTGGGGTGGGGGGGGCGGGGGTATCCAACAATCCGCAAGGATCTGTTCCTCTCCCCTATGCAAGCCGCCAAGTCACCCAAGTGTCTGGGCAGCCGCCTAGGTGCATAAGCGGCTAGGACCCTTGGCCTGCCACCTAGGTGGCTGCATCCGCCTTCTTGAACATTGATTTTGTGTGAGGCACCTATCCAGTTAAAGGCCTCTGCTTTAATGTGCATAGGGATGTGCCAAACCTAACTAATTATAACTGGTTCTTAGGTATTTGCGGTGCATTGGTTTGGAAAGCTGAGGGCATTGTAGAAAGAGGCTACTGTAAAGACAATTGTGGAGATGGGGGGCACTAAGTGGCATTCCCACATCGTGCAAGAGAATGAAATTGGATTTGAGGGTATTAACCACAAAATGCCCCTAAGAATTCTCAAAGTTCCATCATCTATAACTTGTTTGAAACTTTTTGAAAAGGTGCTACCAAAATTCATACATGATTAAAAAAGTCAAAGGAATCCTTTTAAATTTGAAGTTGATGCCCTGGAGCATTTTTTTTTGGAGCATTCGCTCCCCGCTCCCCCTTTCTTCATTGTTTGATCTTGATCAAATTGTTAAAGAGTGTATGTGACTATTTTAATTTTATCTTTTATCTTTTTTATTTCTTTCTTTTTTCTTTACAAATCAGACTGGGCTTAAATTCTGGGTGTATATTTCTCGTATGAGCACCGTGTGTACATGCTCTTGAATTAGTGAATATGATCATCATTGTAATTGACAATTTGTCTTAATTTGATTTCAATCAATTATCACACAATGAAAATCATATGATCATATTCCAGTGACTCAAAGGATATGGATTGAGATCCCATACTAAATGGAAGTGAGATCCATATAATCAGGAGCTAGAGCTCCTAAGGAGGATTAGCTCCTAGGGTGCGAAACGGTGTTCCTTGAGCTGGACCGTCCCTAAGGGAAGGTGCCTCCCATTAATTGTGACGGAGATCACTTGATTCTCACATCTCTATCACTCGATCCCCCAGTAGAGAAGCTTTTCAATATTGAAATCCAATATCAAACATTTTTTAACCATCCAGGGATTAAGCTAGATCTTCTGCAACTTATTGAAAGTTCTACAATTAGTGAGAGTCGACATCGAGTAGTTGCATTTGTGGAGTAATTATACAAAATCCCACATATGTTTTCAATCATGGATTAGTCAGTTGGAGGCATTGGTGAACAAGATACCTGTTGTTCCAGTCATGTCACATGTATGTGGATATTAAGGAGAATCTTAGTATGGTTAGATTGAATATTGAATCGTAAAGATACTCGTGAATATCGTCAACAAATGAACTTTGTTTCCTTGTTTTAGTACGAACTTTTGCCTCCACCAGCGATGGTCTGATTACGGGGCCCAAATCAACTTATAATTGGCCCCACTGGGAAGTTAGGTTGCTTGTCAAGGAGTTCTTGGTCTTGCATAGGTGTTCTTCGGGTTCCATACTCTAGTGCCTTCCGACAAGTCAAATGATTGTGCGATATGGCCTCCTGATTCGTGGCCAAAATTAACAGGGAGTGGAGCTGATCTCGTCAAGGCAGATTCACTAAAGATCCAACCAGTAGCTTACACAATCACCACTTCTTCGCTTAAAGCATGCTCTCAAGCAGAATTGATTGTAGTTGGCTACAAGTGATCTCCACACTCTTGAGGATTGGTATTAGCGGATCCCCTTTGCAGTCATCTAGAATTATTGGTGCTATATTTGTGCCTACGACTACCTACGATAGGTGCTCCTATTGGGTGGCCAAATGTCACTACTATTTCCCTACCTGTCAATATTCGATTGCTTGAGGCGGCGATCTCAGGTCCTCCATATGGTTTGGGCTGACAGACTTTCTCCTTTGCAAAGTAGAATTTGTGGGGCCCCTTTGCCCTTGACCACAAAAAGTTTCTTATAAGTTGTTAAAGGTGTGAGGCAACCAAAATTGGCATCTAAAATAGTGACTTTTGATATATAGGCGCGGTGGTTGGGGTTTCCTTGATTAGAGTGTGACCCCCAAATAGAGAAGCTTAAATTTTCATGATGTAAGATTGCAATAAAATCTTTCCACTAATGTATCCTGAAGGTGCTTCCTAAGGTTCCCAATGCACAGTGGCAGACCAGATACTTTGCCAACAATGAGTTGAACTTAGAAAGCGATTGACCAAGGCTGTGGTAGTTTAATTCATAGTTACTGGAATCTCTCCACCGACCTCACGATTCCAGTTCCGAAACCCTATTCCTCGTCTCCATTAAGGAATCTCCACGAAAACCGTTTTTCGAAACCAAGGAAACTCGATTCCTTAATTTTGGAATCTCAATTCTACACTTCTTTAGAAACCATTTTCGGAACTAAGAAAACTCAATTCTTTAATTTCGGAATCTCGATTCAACACATCTTTCGAAAATATTTATCGGAACCAAGGAAACTCGATTCCTTAATTTCGGAATCTCGATCCAACACATCTTTCGAAACTTGAACCCATTAATTGTGGGTAGACGTTCCCAAATATATCGAATCTGGATTCCAATGAGGATTAAATCTGGATTAAAAAATATATAAATTCCAAGTAAAAAAGAAAAAAAAAACCATTTCAAATTACATAATGTCCAATGTCTATGATGGTTGTGCAATTCCTAAAAATTGGAGTAGAAATCTTCCTTCTAATGCTTCTAGTGGTTGCAGGTTTTCATTATTTTACTTGTGCCACCCTAGACAGCTTTTATTTTAAATTTTAAATATAACTGGTAAATACATCACATACAATTAAAAGTAAAACCATGGTGTAGACATAATCCTATTTTGTCTCTATAATAATAAAGTCAAAATCACAATTTAGAAATACCTTTCTTTTATATATAATGATCGTAAGTTCAATAGTGAACACAATCACTTTAAAATTTGAGAAACCTTCTAATAAGAGACATCCAATATAGATTCTAAAGTTGATAAGGCTCAAGATGTGCTTGGAGCTTCCTTCTCATAAAAATGAAATCTCGATTCCTGGTACGGGTTGTCAAATGCATTCCATAGTCCATATTATTGTAAATCTTGATATCAAATTGGCATGGATCTCTGATCCATGTACATAAGAAAATTTCAAATATTTTAGAATCACGATTTGTAACAACAACATATCTATGTTCTACATATGTCAGAAAATCGATTTCATAGTTGTTGGAAACTCGATTCCAAATATTAATTAATCTTGACTTCTGGAGTGTCGATTCCAGGGGAATGAGAATCTTGATTCCATATGTGGATGAAACTATCTATTTCGGTTGAAACACTATTCTCAAAAACTAGGATTATCGTTCCCCGCGATTCCTATTGTACGAACAACGATTCTTAAGATAGGAATCTTCGAGCCGACGGTGATTCTGCTATTCCGGTTCCTAAACGATTTAGGCCAAGTGTTTCCAACAACTATGGTTTAATTATCAGTGGCGATCCCCATGACTTTGGATTTGGGCATTCTTAGTTTCATCCCCTTTGAAACTTCAAAACACCTTAAAAGAGCACACAAAGTGTTGATTTCTACTCGTAGGCATCACAGAAGACAAGGGTGTCATATGCGTATTTGTAAGTGAGAGATTGCAGGACAAGAAGCCTTTGAGGCAATCTATCTAATTATCTGTTGAAAACCTTGGCCATAATGACAATTAGAAAGTGTGAAAATGGGTCCCCTTACCTCATCCCTTTGGAAGATGGGAAGTGACCCATGCCCCCATTAACAAGAATAGAGAAGTGAGGGGCTGACATAAACCCCTTAATTCAGAGCCTCCACTTATCTCCGAAACCCATTTTTTGGAGTTCGTCATCAAGTAAGAACCAGCCCGCATGATCATAAGCCTTTTCCTAGTCAAGTTTAATAGCTATCACTGGGAGTTTTTCCTACGTGTCTCTAATGGATAAATTGTGGGCCACAAGGCCCCATCTAGGATCTGTCTATCTCTAACAAAGTCCACTTTATTTGGTGAAATAGCTCATTTAAGCACTTATGCCTGAGCCCATCATTTTAAGAGGTTTAATAGGCTGATCAATTGAAAGTATTTGAGGTCTTCGACCCCTTGACTTTTGGGATGAGCATCACAAAAGTGGCGTCCATGTCCTTGTGGATCCTTTCCTTGTGTGAAATTTGTTGAAAAAGGCGAGCGCGTCTGGTCACCGGGTATCCCTTAACTGGTTGAAGATGGCCATTGGGAAGCCATTACGGCCATGGGCCTTGTCCTGGCCCAGGTACATTGGCTTTAATTTTCTTGCTCCTAGAATTTGTTTCCTAGTCACAAGGTTGTTGGAGTTTATGACCTCAGACCCATTATTAGTGAGATATTTCGGCTCTAGTGGGAGTGTGGTCCTTCAAGGAACTAGGATATGTCTTAGGCCCATTTAAGGTGAGGCAAGTAATCTTCCCCATAAAAGTACCTACTTGCACCCATGTGACTCACCTGGGTTGAGTAGTTTAGGCCTGGTAAGAAAAGAGTCAAAACCCTTCAATACTTTATCAAAAAAAAAAAAAGAGTCAAAACCCTTCGGCCTTCGACCTTGGGCATGAGGCTCTTAGCCCAAACCAACAACCTAGAAGGATTTGTAGGGTCATCCCCTGTCGAGATCGGACAGATGCTCAATGATAGTGGGCTAGGAGTAAGATACTTTTGTTTGTAGGTTGGAGGCTTGCCATGGCAAGGGCCAATCCTTGAAATACCCACCTACACGGCATTTGCCCATCATAACCATACTTTGGGAGTCTACTTTATGGGAAAGGAAGTGCCTATGTGCTAGAGAGAGGAGTATCACCCCCTTGAGTTTTGGTGTATGTGCCCCAAAAAGTATAAATATATCCTTTTAGGAGCAATTGAAATCCACGTTATGTTTCTGTAATCCTGCTGCCTATTGGCCGACTTTGATGGAGCAAGCATGAGCCTCATGCATTCTATTGGGTCGGTTTGAGAACATGGTTTGAGGATTATGGGGTAGGTTGCCTTGCAAAATCATGAATTCTCCTTTAATGAATTTTTCGTGAGTGACTCTCCATTACTTATTTAGAAGTTGAAATCAAATTTAAGTGAATATGAGAGTTAGTTTTTCATAAATGAAATGGCTAGTTTTTCCCAAAAGAAATGACAATTGAAATTAAAGGAGAATTAAGGTTACAAATAGCTCATGAGTAAGGTGTAGATCAAACCCTTGATCATGATAGCTGCCCAGAGGAATGAATGGCTTGAATAGAGCCTCTGTTCACACCATGGATCACAATGATAAATGACTCATTGCTCCTCCATTAAGAATACAGATTACTATGTAGAATACTAGACTTGACCGTTGCCCTAACTCTATTATATAAATAGGGGCCATGGGAGCCCATTTTTCATGGTACTAGCAATACCAAAGTTCATGCTCCCTTGGCCTCCACGCCACTCTCTCCTTAACTCTCCATGGCCCATTGTTTGGAACTCACATTGAGTCTTGATTAGCCATGTTCTGGCCCATATGCTAGCCTACTTACTAGTCTCATTAAGCCAATCTCACCAAGGGTTGAACATAGCCCGAATTTTTGTAGTCTCCACACCATTTTCATGGATTGATCTCAGCCCTCATTTTTCCATTAGATTAGCCACTATTTGGCTCCCCTTGGAGTTCATTACTATGTTTACTATGTGCCTAGCAATGTACTCAATTATCATAGTTGATTAAGTTAATTTTGTTTACCATCTCTCCCTCCCAATTAGAGGTACGCCCAAACCAACGAGTTGCAGCTGACTTGTACCTCATTTCCTACAGCCCATTACACACTATTGGATGCTTGGTCAGGGTGTCATCTTGGAGCTTCCCACTTAGTCGAGAAAGGGCCTTGATCCGTGCGCTATAGGTTGATGTAATCCGGCATGGGGTGTGTAAACCCCATTGAGGTAATCATTGGGCAAATTGCTTTAGTTGGTTTCTCATGTTTCTCAAGTTGCTTTGTGTTTGATTTTGTGCTTGTGAGATTGTAATTACGTCCATGTATTGTTGTTATGGTCATGTTCTATGTAATTGGTTTGCATGTATTAGTTACATTGACATTGTCTAGTGTACATAGTCTTGTAATTGCAACCTCTACTTTGTAATTGCATTGGGTAATGAAGTGTTGGGGCAAGCAAGAATGGTTCCTTGTTACCACATGCTTTAAACAAATTTTTGTACTGTAGGGATTATCATTTTCAGATTATTGAATTACTCTGATGAATTGTTCTGTGGAATGGGAATGACAGAAGACAATAGAGGCTGGAAAGTTAAATGAGAAGGTGCTCAGTGTCTTTATGAACGCAGGAAGTGAGTCCATCATTGCACTGATAGATTCCCTTCAGATCCCACGAAACTTATTCAACCCAATCCTTCCGACCCGTAAGTTGCATTCGTTCCAAATTTATTGCCATCCTTGCCTATTTGTTATTCCATCGTTGAATCATATGCTTCCTTTAATTTGTTGTCTTGGTCAAGTGGGCATGAGATGACAACAGCTAAGGTTTTATTATTTAGTGACTCAATTGTTTATTTCTTATTTATTACACATTTTTTATTATCTTTCTTCTATTCCATTTCATGTATTTTTACACAGGTTGCAAGGAGCGGCAGCTGTGACTAACCCAACAACCCCAAGATCCACAAACCACAAGGACTAGCAGATATCAAACCAGGCAGTCAGAGGGACGAATGGATGGCTGAGTCTCTCGCTCTCTCTCTCTCTCTCACGTCTCCTATTTCCCTCTAATTTATACTGAGACTGCCAACAGGCCACTAGTACTCTAGGAGTTTGCCAAAATCCTTCCTATTCCTACAATTACATTACAACCAACCATTTGTACCAAGAGGAGAGGTAGCAATGTCCGATAACTCAATGAATCAAGACGAAGTGGATGTCGTGATAACAGCATTAAACCCAAACCTTGGCCCCTTCCTTGAAGAATGGCGGCCTGTCCTCACCCCATACCATCTCATCATTGTCAAGGACCCTATCCTCGATCACAAACAACAAGACCTAAATATTCCCCCCGGTTTCAACTCCGATGTCTACACCAAGAGCCACATGGAAACCCTTTTAGGCCATGATCTCCTCTCCTCTCTCCACTTCTCGGGACTCTCTGCTCGCTACTTCGGCTACCTTGTCTCCACCCGTCGCTACATTGTAGCCATTGACCCTGACTGTGTTCCCATGATTGATGAGAAGGGCCATTTAGTTGATCCCATAAAGCAACATCTCCAAAACCTGACTTCCCCTTCCACTCCCTACTATTTTAACACCCTTTATGACCCTTACAGGCCAGGGACTGATTTTGTGAGAGGCTACCCCTTCAGCTTGAGGAGTGGGGCCTCAACTGCTTTGTCATGTGGCCTCTGGGTGGGCCTGCCGGACTATGATGCACCAACGGCGCTCGTCAAGGCCGGGTTGACCAACTCAAGGTGTGTCAATGCTGTAATGACGGTCCCAAGGGGTGCTTTCTTCCCAGTGAGTGGGGTCAATTTGGCTTTTGATAAGAGCTTGATTGGGGTGGCCATGTTCTCTGGGCTTCTGATGCAGGGTAAGACAAGGTATGAGACATTGGAGGACATTTGGGCAGGTTTGTGTGCAAAGGCAATTTGTGATCACTTAGGGTATGGAGCAAAGAGCGGGTTGCCATATGTGGTGAGACGAAAGGGAGGGGGCAGTGAGGCCTTGGAGGCGTTGAAGAAAGAGTGGAAGGGGGTGAAGTGGATGGAAGAGGTTCTTCCCTTCTTTCAGTCACTGACGCTGCCAAGGACTGCTGTTACTGCTGAGGATTGCATTTTGGAGATTGCGAAGAATGTGAAGGTGGGGCTTGGAGGTGTTGATGCTGCCTTTGTGCATGCTGCAGTTGCTATGGAGGATTGGGTCAGGGCTTGGAAGTCAGTTCTGCAGAGTGGCAGTTCACAGCCTTGAGTTGGGGTCTCTCTCTACTCTGTTTCTTCTTGCTGGCCACACTCTGTTATGCTTTGGCAACGAAATTTGATTTTGGAGAGTCGTTCTCAACCGAGTTGTTCCCTGGGGATAAGACGAACGGGAACGGATCGTTCTTTATAAATTACAATACTGATGTGTTGAATTCAATTATGGTGTTATTTTATGTTTAATAATAGAGCAAACCACTTTTCTAAAACAATAGAGAAGAAAGTGTATCCCTTGTACAGTTCAAATAGAACATCTATACTTGCGCTTCTCTTGAACTTATACCAGTTTCTCTATTCAACTCCTGCATGAATATAAACGGGTCCCTCAAATATCTGCTGTTCACAATGGCATGGTTGGGGGCTTCTCTTAGTTGAAAGTACATCAATGCATTTTTGTGGACATTAAATGGGGAAAAGATCATTTTTAGGAATTCGTCGTGGACCGAAGGATTCAGGCAACTATTTATATATGCATGCATGTAGGAAATAGACAAACGATTATGCTTAGATATCAACCCTGAGCTTGATTGCTTAACCTGTTGACAATTATGGCATCACATTGAATCCTACCACTGATTTATTACATAAACATAGTCGTGTGATAATCAAGGATAACTGGGTACTACATGGTCTTATTGGAGGCACCAGCCTAATGCCGATCCATCAATTGCCTGGTCTACATCCGAGATCAGCTCCTCTTCTCTCCTACGTTGTTATTCCAATGGTGTTCTTTTAGCATTGCTGGTGAAGTTGCCGGTTCAATTTTTACTTCATTAGATAACATAGATCTAGAAAACTTGGGTCATAAAGGTTAACATTCTCAAAAAAAAGAAAAGAAAAAATTAAAAGGCTTGGGTCATAAAAACTGGGTTTCAAGAGACCAGGAACTGACATATCCCAAGTTTGATAACTTGTCTAGATGTCTGGGAATTGAGTTATCTCTTATTTGGCTGAACCTGGAATTTGAGATTCTAGAAATAAACTAGGTTTAACCGATCATTGAACAATCCATTAATGAGATTTATAGTTGTTCAATATATTAAATTCTTAAATCATAGTTCATTCACTGTTGGACTGACAAGGTAGATGGTTTATCTCACCCAGAAATAGTTGTAGTTTGACATATATGCATTTGAACTATTATTGTTGTTTCTACTTGTGGTAGCCATAAAAAATAATACACTCATAAGTATGTATACATGCTTAACTAATTCATTTCCTAAACCTTGTTCAATTGCTCAATTAATAATAGAGAAAATATCATTAAAATAGTCTAACAACCACAAAAAAGTTTGATAAGGTCGTCAACTGAACCAATTTATCAAACAATTTTGCTTTCGAAGCTCATTGCATTGAGTTCCTCAACTATTTTGTTGAAAAATAAAATTTGCCCGGGTAACCTAAACAAGGAGAGGTATTTAGGTAATCACAGTAAAGTAAGCTTGTTTAAGATTTAGACTAAGGATTGTGAGGAAAAAAAATCACATATTAGGAATTTGGAACAAGCAAAAGGCATTTTGGTATTTTGGCTCCGCTTGTGTTATGATGATGATGTGGTGTTATGAGCCAAATTACTTACATACATCAACTTGTTCAAAATTGAATAATAGGGGCTAATTCTGTTTGCAAATAGTTGAGCTGGATGGTGAAAAGAGATTTCGAAAACCAACATGTTTTAAGGGTGAGGTTTGTATTGTAAAAATTATAGAAACATGCATTTATTTTTTGATTCAATATTTTTCTTCTTTTACGTGTATCCATATTAAAAAGTTGGTTCATTGCATTTACTTTTTGATTCAATATATATATATATTTTTACGTGCATCTATATTAGGAAGGTGGTTCAATACATTTTTACGTGGATATGTGATTCATTGCCTATGTTATTTTCTTTGGTACAAAAAAATACATAGTTTTGTCAGCTTTTAAATTGAAGCTCTTGTTCACATGTACACAAATACAGTATCTCACATAGTATTAGAGTCAGATTGAATTTTCATCGTGTCCATTCCTCGTCTGGATCCCAAGGATTGTCGCCTATATTCGCAGGCAAGACGAGTCTGTTCTTCACTCAAACAAATCATCGTTTTTTGCAGACTCTTTATCTACTGTCTTCGTTTTGTTTTTTGGATCTCTCTCCCTACCGTCTCATATTTCTAGGGTTTCCTCTCTCGTTTGCATCTCTCTGTTTGCCTGGCCAACCTAAGCTTCTTCAAAATATACTTCTTTCTCTCTGTCTTGTGTTGACCACTATTGCATCTCCAAATGCTCCTCTTCCAATCCTCTGCAACACCGCATACTCTTCCATTCTTGATTCCATAGTTCTTCAATAACACTATCTAACTCAAAACACAAACACCCATGATGTAATTGTGAACCGTCAAACTCTGCCATTCCTTAGCACCTTATATTTTTGCACATCCCCTTCCTCTTTCTCTCTCTCTCTGTGGACAAGCCCATTTCTGAGACCTCAGATTGTTGATATCAGATTCTGGTGGTCATGTTATTCTTCTTCCTTTCGTCGATCATCCATGCGCATGCAAACAACAACAAGAAGTTCACCGACATCATCGGCTGTAATCAACATAGTAGGGTTAATTTGCTCGTTGATTTCAACTCCCAGAGATCATCAGAGTACGGGTCTTCCACCCACTCCTTCCCTGAGTTTTAGTTCTGGTACTTTCTTTTGAGGCTTTTTCTTCCGTGATCCATTGGGAGTTTCTCCGTTTTTCTGTGATCAGTGGTTGGGCCTTATGTGAATTGTGTCCTCCCTGTGCTTGCCGATTTTCATGGATTGTGCACTTCGTTGCTTTGGCCAATTTCTCAAGAAAAAAGAAAAAAAAACAAAAAAAACTGTGATATCATGAAGAAGTATGCAAGAATACCAAGCAGGCAGAGGGCTCATTCTTTGATGCCCTCTTGATCTCCTTGAATCTCTTTGCAACTGAAATCCTAGCCATTGAATCTCCCTCACATAAATCTCTGCATCTGACTGCCTGCAAAACCCCTGGCTCGAAATCTAGGCCTTGCATCTTTGGCTTTAGGCATTTTGATCTGAAGAAATCGACGAATCTTTCATCTACTGGTTTTTGTCTGCAACTTTGGTAGCTTCGGCTGCATACCTTCAGATCTATAAGCCCCTCTTTCTCTGTCCTTTTCTTTCTCTCGCTACATTTATCCTAGCTACGTTTCGTCGGGCAGTGGTGGTTTTTGCTGTTTATTTGACGTTTGGAAAGCCTGCAACACCTCTTTTTCACGAAATTACGTCTCACAAGAGTAGGTACGGTTAATGGTCCATTGTATTACTTTGGTCTTGCACTTATGAGATGTTTTTCTCTCTTCTCGTTTTGTTCTTTTGCTCTATTCTGATTTGGGTTATCTTCTGTTAGGCCTTTTTTTCAAACACCATCTCTAAAATCAGCCACTCTCCCTACCATCCAAATCCATCCATCAAAATTGCTCTGAAACCTTTCGATAAGAAAAAAAAAAATGAAAATATATAAATCTGAAGTCAAACTATTACAACCAACCCTCTGTCTCAAAACAAACAAATTTGTCAAAAGTGCTTGATGAAATCTGCATTTGAAATGCCCCTATGAAAAACCTGCCTATGAAACTACGCCAGATCTAACAAACCATCCACCTTTGAAATGCCCCTATGA
Source organism: Amborella trichopoda (assembly GCF_000471905.2). The sequence continues at coordinate 2,818,641 of NW_006499751.1, read as the reverse complement.
AAAACCAACCACTCTCCCTTCAGACCAATTTTCTCTTCTTACTGCATCCACTCTCTCTCTTCTGTCAACTTTCATTTTTCTCTCGTGCCGCTTCTGCCTTTGTTGCATCGTTTAAGTGGTTTCCTTTTTTTGCATTTGCGAAAGTAGACTTTTTTGTGAAAAGGGTTTCTTTTATTTATTTAAACTTTGAAGGACCATACTATTTACTTATACCACCTAAGCTTTTATTATTGGTATCAATCATTGTTATACCATTTTGTTTATAATGGAAAAAAGCTGATCTCTGTGATCTGTATGCCATCTTTCATTGCCCATTGCTGCCATGCTCCCCTTTGATACCGGACCCTTGGTGAGCTGGATCTGAAACCCGCCTCTAAATCCACCTAAGAAAATGGTCTCTAAAAGCCATATGCAAAACAACCACTGAGTCATGTTTCGGCAATCTGATCTGTCTCTCTACCAAGTCGTATTTTGACTCTCTGATATGTTTTGGATCTTATTGCTCTCAATTTTGAATTTAAGGTCCAATTGTGCTTGTTGATCAGCCTTTGATTTCAGTTGGCTTTTCCAAGTTCCTCCTGTTTGATGATTGAATTTCTCGATCTTAATTGATGATTAAGTTTTCCGTTACTCGATTATATTCAATGATTGAGTTTTTCATTACTCAATCCTATTGGATGATGGAGTTCTTTGTTACTCCATCCTGTGTGATGATCGAGTTTTTCTTTTTTGCTATTTGATCCTATCTATTCCGGAGGCGTGTTGATTTGTTGTTATAGGAGACTGCTCTGTTCGAGGTGTCGATTTCTGAGGATCACTAATTTACAACTGCTCAAGCTTCTTCTATTCTTGCTTTGTTTCTAAGGCCTGCCTTCAATAGTCCAAACTCAAGTTGGTCTCTTAACACATCTTGAATTTGAGTGGGAGTGTGGAAATTATATAAACCTGCACTTATGTTTTAGTAGAATATTTTTCTTCATTTTATGTATATCCATATTAGGAAGGTTGTTCATTGCATATATTACACACCTGTGTAACCCTATAAATTGAGGCTTTTGTTCACATCTTCCATAAGCTCTGAAATATATCTTCCATGGGGGCATAAGGCCCAAATATACAGAAATACAGTTTCTCACATATATAAGGTATCTACTTTGAACAATCGCGATAAGGTGCACCTCAAAATCTCATGAAAAGATGTATTTTCGGTGCCGAAACTCTTATCATGGTCTAAAAGTCTATTTTTCACCCTATAATAAAATTGAAAGCTTCGAAAATGTGTACCTCTAGGTGATCTATGAGCACTCGAAAATCTTGAAAATGGATGGTTTGGATGTGTTACAAGATGCGCTATTTTTAAGACTTGAAATTCATTTTTTCTTTTATATCTATGTAGATCAAGGTGAAGATGATCAATTAGAGAATTTTCTAATTACAAAACAACATTTTCCGATGGATTTTTGATATGCACCTTATTTCTACAGTATAAGGTTGATACCTTATATAAACTTTTTCCTTGTTTTAATAAGTTGTTTGATTTAACCAACTCATCAATCTTTCTTACTTGTTTTTTTTTTAGGTGTGTGGTAGTTTGACCATTTTAACTGTTATTTTATAAAAAAGGAAATATCATTTTAAAAGTTAATCCACCTAAAAAAAATCACTATCTGTTATTTTATGAAAAAGAAAATATCATTTTAATAGTTAATCCGCCTAAAAAAAATCACTAAAGTGGTCAAAATCAATCTATTTATCAACAAAGTGGTAACTTCAATAAGAAATTATTTTTCTTGATCATTGCTTTATAAAGCAACACATTAAATCTGGTAGGAAATGCAATTCTAGCACCCAAAAACATGCAAATAATCATGTTGACCAAAAAAACTGTGGATAAAACTAAAAAAGGATTTTATTCCCTAAAGATAATCAATACTCTAACATGTAGTCTACACTATCTATTTCAATTATTCATATATTTGTCATATCTGCATTATTTTTTAGCTTCATATTCTATAGTTAGGGGAAAAAATAGATTTGCATACCACAATGAGAGTTTCCAATGTTGAAACTTATGGTCCTACAAAAAATGCACCTTACCTTAAGGAGAACATTTCAACCAAATATCTCCTCTATTGTTTTGTTAAAAATGCCCCTATTCAACTAATCTTGAACATGTAGCGTTCTATTGGTAGTTTGGCTTGTAAACAGGATCCAAATTATTAAAAGGAAAAGTATACAATGAGACCATTTATCATTGATATAAGGTGGTCACAAATAATCTTGATCATTGGATGTAAAATTAGGTGGCTGCATTTATTCTATTGACTAAGCTCAATTTTCAAATGAATTTTTTTTTAACTTCGTGACACATCTAAATTATCAGATTTCACATCAGATGGTTATAAGCAATTGTGACATTCTTGTATTAAAGGTAAATGATCTCATTGTATACAATCCCTTATTAAAATACCTGCATTTGCTTTAGAATTGAAATTAGGAAAAGGAGAATTCATTAAACAAAACACTAGTCTCACACGAAAAAAGTTCTTTAAGAACTAACAGAGGTTCGATTCCCCATGATGGATCGATCTAATTTTTATCTTAGAAAAGATAGTGTGCATATTGATTCAAAGCAAGGCACATCTCGACTATGAGGTACATTAGCAGGTGTTACAATCATATGTAGATGACTTTTGGCTGGTACAACCACTCCATCCGCTTCTAATAAAGTGATTGACCCAATTTTGGATCATCTGTTGGAATTGTATAACTGTTAAAGCAATGGTTTAAAAAACGGATTGGTACCTTGATCGAGCACCCAAAAAACCCATTCGGATCGGTGAATCGGCAATTCGAATCGGGAATCGGCCGAATCGGTTGGATCATACTTAAAAAAAATCCAAAAAAATTATTAAAATTCATTATAAATGTTCTTTTTCAGGAATCCAATAAGAAATGTGAGTACCACATTATTAATTTTTATTTTTTTCATCAATATGTGAATATTAAGATGTTCTTTTCCTGTATGAACTTATGTTAACAATTAAATTTACATCACACAAAAGAAAAATCATAGAATTATCATGGATGAAGTATATAATCATATATGGACTGCAATAAAGAATGGATTAAATCGATAAAAAAATGACCACCAAAATATTTTATTTTTTGTCAAGGTAACTTTTGTCAAATATGACCACAAAAAATGACCACCAAAATCTTTTGTCAGGGTAACTTTTACTTTTTTGACAAAAAATTATTTGTTTGTCAAGATGACTTTTACTTTTTTGTTATAATTTTTATTTTTTGTCAATGTAACTTTTATTTTTTTGTCATAAATTTTATTTTTTGTAAATTTAACTTTTTTTTTATCAAAATGACTTTTATTTTTTGTCAGGATAACTTTTATTTTATTGACAAAAATTATTATTTTTAAAAGTAATTTTTATTTTATTTTCATAACTTTTATTTGTTTCAATATAAATTTTTATCATAATTTTATTTTTGTCAAGATAACTTTTTTATATTTCTATAACTTCTTTTCTTTTTTATC
>NW_006499751.1:2706083-2815068 GCF_000471905.2 Amborella trichopoda | reverse complement strand
TTAGTTACGAATATTTACAAACATCGCAACTGTGAAAAGTTGGTGCTTCAAGCTTATGCGTGCTCACGCGTGTGCGTGCACGGCACATGCGTATGTCCGACTCGCCCGACTCTGTCGTGTTTGTGACGTCAGAAACCGGTCCGTGACGTCAAAATCTGTTGGATCACCTGGTTCTCTCTAGACACGGACGATTTTCTGTGTTTTGCTGGAACCGACACGAGGGTGCCGATTCCGTGTCGAATCGGTCGCAACTTTTCAAACACTGGTCAAAAGTGAGTGGCTTTTCATCAGAACTATTATAGTCCGAAGAACTTGTAACAAGCGAGGTTAATTTCATCATTCGATTCCAAACCCGCAACATGTGGTTTCTTTACTAAAATCACTTACTTTGGATTAGGAATATGAAAAAAGTAATGTCATTTTGGTTATTTGTCTCTAGTAAGCTAGACGCCAAATTATTGGGGATTGTTAAGGACACAAAATCCTAAAAGGGGAATAATGGGTATTTATAACAAAATAGTTAAGGTGCCTCTACTGAACTGCGCTTTTAAAGTACTGAACTGCGCTTTTAAAGTCAATTATTTTGTTTATAAATTGATTGATTTGACTACTTCATCAATTTTGTTATGCCTTTATAACAATAATTATATATTTTAAAAAAATAAAATAATTACGGCCATGCCCGTAGAAATGCGGGCCTATTAATAAATCTATTTTTGAGATAGATGTTTTAACTTAATTTTTAAGGACATATAATCCCTAACATCGACATCATGAATACGAAAAAATAAGTAACTTTTAAAAACTAGAAATAATAATTTTAGTAAGAAAATATTTGAACTATTAGTTTCCATTGTTTTTAAATGGAACACCTACTTGCATCCATCTTTAAGATGGATGCTTTACATGTTTTCGATGACATATGTAGCCATGTGGTCCAGCCCGCATGAAACAATTTGCCAAATAAAATCAAACACAAACAATCATAAAAGTAATCAAATCAACCGTTATATCAACAAAATGGTTAAGTTAATATGACTATTTCACTCAGGTACCTCATATGATGTTTTTCTAAAGGAAACAATTTATATAGAGTTGAGGCTTTAAATAGTCAAATTGAAGCCCACCTCAAAATTTCACTAGAAGAGGTTGTTTTCATGCCTAAATATCCTCAAATTGATCATCTCAACATCAAGATGCATGGACATGAGAAAAAATGGATTTCAAATTTTGAAAATAGTGCATTTTGTAATGCATTTTTGGACCATCAATTTTCAAGATTTTCAAGTTTTCATACGTCTGCTCGATCTACTCTTTTTTTAAAGCTTTAAAATTTAAAATTAAAGATGAAATGTATTTTAAGGCTATCACAAAGATTTTTAGTATTTAAACTACATTTTTTGACACTATTTGAAGGTGCACTTTATTGTGATTGTTTAGAGCCTCAGCTCTATACAAACTACACCCTTTTCTAAAAACTCTTGAAGTACCTTTGGTATAGGTACGGAATCCTGAAAAAGTAGGAGATTTTTGGGCCATAATACAAGTAATTAAATTACCAAAATACCATCACTTATTATTGTTATACGTGATTTTTGATGTACTTACATCCTTGTTGCAAATAAGGAGAAAGCCAGTGACGATCTGGTCATGCCGGTAACCAAGACACTACTAGACCAAGGGAACACTGCAAAATAAACCTGAAACTAGGCAACCTTGAAAAGAGTACTATCATGCCAACAAAAGATCTGATAACTATATCCCTATGCTAAGGGCTTCAAAACAATATCAGACCATTGCCATAGCATCCAGAACGTTGAAAACCCTCAGAGACAAAATTTGGGCTTAATTGGACCTCCCTGAAATATTTTGGACCCAAATTACCACAAACGGATAGGTTTTACACTATTGCAGTATGGCCTCACCGATCCAGTACCCGATCATGAAGGCTTCGTTCGTCACATCTTGGGATGATATGCAAACGCCTACATATCACTCGTTTGGAATCGGATCAAGCTTAAATTCAAACACAAGTTAGGTCTCGATGACCCGGTCATTTTGACATATGGCACGCGTCATGACGTGACACAGAACCAAAGCTTTTCTAGAAAGAAAATGAGCCTGAAACCATAGAAATCAGAGTTTTTGAAGAAAATTCATCTCGAACTTCGTGAAGCAATAACTCGAAATCCGTACATTAGATCATTGCGAAGAGAGACCGTATCATGAAGGGCTACAAGTTGATATAATCTAAGGTCGGATAATCACAAATTCCATGGTTGAAGAAAGTAAGATCACCCAGTTGCTGGAATCCCTTTTTCTGGCGATCTCCCAAATTCAGAAATACTTCAACCAAGAATCAAAATGGACAAAACTTGGTGAAGAACGACCATTGTAGTCTCCCCTTTAAATTGCAATCAAAATAAAGACTCCGAGTACCATGGATCGTATTGCATTGACGAACAAAGGTTACGATTTAGCCGGATTTCTACCTCTTGGGAAAAGTCCGTCTCAAGACGATTAAAAGACATCAAACTCCTCAGAATCAAGCAAGCATCAAGACTATGATGATGGATCGTCTGAACCACCATCACAAACATCCGAAAAATCTTTCAAGATCTGGCAATGGCGAAAGGCCCCTCAGAGAGGGATGGTTTCATCATTAGTACAAAAGGTTTAAGGGCCATTTTGGTCATTATTCATAAATTCTAGATTTTATTGTAATTTCTTTTAATTATAATTGGACTTAGTTTTGAGCATCCACCCCTATTTGGTGGGTTCTTTATATAAACATGCTTAGGTCAATTGTAAAAGAGCTGGATCATTCATTAACGAAATAGATGCATTGAGCTTGTGTCTACTCGTCTATTGCTTCTAACCCTTGGGTCCAACGGTGAGGAGAGAAAAACCTTTCGAGATAGAAAATACCCTTGAACCATCCTGAGTGCACGATCCCATTCTCTCTCTCCTCTTAAGCTAGGCAACGCCTCAAGCTCACTCTCTCTCCTCTTTCTCCCATTCTTTCTTCCACTCGATGCTTGGCCTGCGCAGCAATCTAGACCCACGACAAACACGCGATCTCGTCTCTTTCCCTTTCTTTCTCTCATTTTCGTCGTGCTGAAGGACTCAGAGTCAGGAACCTGTGGTCCCATCTCCCTTTGCGACCTTCCCCTTTGCGATTCGAGCATAAACGCAACAAACCTGAGGCTCTGCACAACATCCCTCTATCCGACATACACTGGACTCAGTACCCTTCAGAGTTAGCCCGAGAGTTCCAACCCTTAGACCGTCGCTCTAACTTTCGCTTCGTATAGTTGAGTTGAGCCGCGAGGAACACGTACGTTCTCTCCCTCACTCACTCGGGTGGAGTCTTCTTGAGTCGACAGTCAAGAGGGCTCTAACTCTTTAGCTGCTCTGATCGCCTGAGCACATAGCGTTTGTGCGGATAGGGGGATTCTTGTCACTATTTCTCCCCTCATTCTATCTCTTGCCAGCCAACCCCTCATTTGAGTGAACCTTTATAGAGAAGTACCGACGAATCCACATTGCAGTATTCAGCATAAGAGAACGGAGTGATGTGTTAAAGCCTGAGGAAGGTCCAAACCGTGCTGGCAGAAAACTGGAGGGCTTCGTGACTATTCTAAGAGGGCGAACTGCCCAGGTGTGTCCCTGAACCCCCAAATGATGAGGTAGGTGCCTAAACGCATCCGTGTCGTAAAATCTCTCTCTTTGTTGGTTCTTATTTGCACATAGGAGACACACTCCCAAACATGCAGCGTGGGCGGATCCTCTGTGGTTGTTTGAGAGAGGATTTTATCTTGCCGTCCTTGCGAGGAAAAAATCAGGCCCCGATCAATTACATATGCTTAACAAGATATCTCAATAGATAAAGACATGTATGTTTGGGTATTTTTTACATCTACCAATTTTCTTAGTATGCTTCTAAAGACTATGTCAAAATAACTTAACGAGGGTATCCATCACGCATCTTTGGAGGAGGACCCCATATTGGGCTCACATAAAATGCTCATGCCCAAAGGGAAGGGTAAAATTGAAATAATACCTTTCTGGCTTTTAACAACACTTGAAAGGGCAAAATAAAAAATCTCTTAATATCAAAGGAATTATGCCAAACCGTTCCTTTCTTTTTCGTTAACAAACTAAGGGGTAAGGATGGAATACTATAATCCACTTGAGGACATGTGTGCTCACTTTCCTCATTCATCTTTAAGTAAAGTAAGGGCAATTAACAGATGGTTGATGAAGTTCTATCCGAAATAACCGCCCTTACCTAAAACCAACTCCACTATACTTTGTCTAGTTGAATTTTTATATTCTCTAAACCAAAATCAGCCATGTTTTGAGCTCCTTGTGAGATCCAAATCTTCATTTTGATAAGATGTCCTAATGCCAAAATTTCATCTCCCACTATTTTGCTCAATTTTCACAACATAGGCATTCTTGTGGACCATGCACCACTCTCAAGTTTACTCCATAGAACCTTGCTTGAATTTATTTTGAGTACCTTTAACATAAGTTAGAGCTTGCTATCCTATTTCATTGTTTCCCATCATCCACATTAGATTGGACCATATTTCTCATGCTACTAGAGTAGGGCAATCATATGGGTTGAAACTAAGTCCCTAACCGGTAAAATTATGATCCATGTGGGGCTTTCCATAATCTTGAGACCTTGTGCACAATTATGCTTTTGTATTTGGAAATTGGCATATTAATATTTTTATGAGTATGTAATTTGACATATTCTAACTCTTAATATTAATGGACAGATTTCATGACTAATTGGTTATGTAATATTATTTTGGCCAATCTTTTGTGTTGAGTGGAGCAAGAAATAGACCAAGTTAAGGTTTGTTGTGTTTTGGGCTTTATTCATGTATTAAATTTTGAGTTATGTCATCCTATATATGTGGTGTGTCAGACGCCGTGCTCAAGATAACACAACTTTTAAATTTTGCCTCTTTAAGACAAAAAACCAACTCTTAACTTTAATTTACAGCAACGTATAGGGTTGTATAGCTCAAAATTTTATGCATATGCAAGTTCTAAAAGATTTTTACAATACCCTAACTTGATCCAGCATTAGTTCGACTCAATCACATAACATGGAGATCGGCCAAACAAACAATAAGTACCCAATATTACATAACAAATTCAACCCTTAAACATTAGGCTATAAAATAAAACAAAGTATATACGCTTTAATACACTATTATGCCAATCTCCTAATATGTGAATGACACCAAACTTTGCTCATAGGACTCAAGTGAAGGGAAGCTTTTACATGGATCAATGTAAGTGAATTAAGAATGTAGTTTCAACCCATATGATTGTCATACTCCAATAACACAAGGTAATGGCCAAACTAAGTCTAGAATTTAGGAAACAATATGCAATGAGGTAACCAATATTGAAAAATACTCAAAAGAAGATGGTTCTCAGTGTAAAAAACAATAGAATAGAGAGAGTGTAGTGCGTTGTGATTAATATGAGCAAGTCTGTAGGATGTGGTCGCTAATGTGGAAGAAAAACTTTGGCATAATAACAACTCAAAGCTGGCCTTTTGGGATCCAAAAGGAGCTAAAATACCTGATAATTTTTCGAAAGAAAGTGCAATAAAATTTAGCAAAAATGGGCAAAAATAACAAATTCAAATGATGCCAAGGCAAGGTATGATCGACTAGACATGAATTCAAGGTATAATAGCATGAAATAAGCATCTAGTAATCAATGAAATGGATCAGCAAAGTAATCAAGAAGTGGTAGAAAGAATCCTTGACCTTGTCATCGAAAAATGGATCACTGCATGCTCCATACTGAGCATTCAGAGCATGCTATACCACACACAAATGGATCAGCAAAGTAATCAAGAAGTGGTAGAAAGAATCCTTGACCTTGTCATTGAAAAATGGATCACTGCATGCTCCATACTGGGCATTAAGATCATGCTATACCACACAAGGTATTAAGGCCAAAGGAGAGGCATCTCTTTCTTCTCTCTCTATATATATATATATATGGATTTTCTAGAGTTAACAACCCACTAAAAAACATAGGTTCAAGTGTTCAAGTTAGAGTCTCTTATGAACTTCTTTTTTACCCCCCATTACCCTCGTATTAAAAGAACTCAAAGCCTATATAAAAGGGCATTTTCAAAAATTTAAAAAGCAAATAATAAAATGAAGGAATTTTGAATTTTGGCCCATCCCCTCTCTCTTACACGTTTCTCCTCTTTCTCTCTCTCCCTCCCTCCCTCTTTACCTTCCCCATCCTCTGTGCGTCTCTAACCGTTCTGTGCGTCTCTAACCGTTATGCCTTGCCCTCTCCCATACTATCTCTATTGCCTATAAAATACCGGAAAGTACTCTATTCTCTCTCACCTTACCATTCTCTCACGCCTTGCCCTCCCTCTCCCTCAAGACCTCTATTAGGGAAACACCAATTTTTTGGTTGAAGACTGAATGGAGGATTGCCTCTTTGAGAACCCAATATTAGATTCAAGTTCAAAGCTACTCTCAAGATCTTGATTTTGAATAAGGTATGGATTACTTACGATATATATTCACTTTTGGTGAAGAATTAGCATGCTAATAATCCCTTTCTCTATTTCTCTCTCTTCCCTCTCTCTAGGGCCTATTGTTCGTCTTAAATATGAATTTACAGGCCCACTAAAACATGGACTTGATGACTTTTTTTTTTTTTACTTTAATCTTGGGGTTTTTTCCTTATTGATTTTTTGGTGTGGTATTCTATCTTCATTTTGATTTTTCACTATATTTGTGTTTGTTTAAGCAACTCCAATACTAAAAGCCCAAGTGACTGATATAAAATGAAATTATCTCAGTTCATATATAATTTTAAAAAGCGTGTGGTTTCTATAAGGTTGCAATCTTAAACAATCCATTCAAGGCGTACCATCAAATTTTATCATAACATATAATTTTGATGTAAAATATTTTTAAGATTATCTCAAAATCTATTTTCAAATCTAATTATAAAATTTTGAACTCCAAAAATGATTAAAATCAAGTAGATCTATTAACATATGAAAATCTTGAAAATAGACGGTCTAGATAATGTGTTGTAAGATGCACCATTTCTAGGACTTAGAATCCATTTTTTTTTCATAGTCATACATCTCAATGTCGAGATAATTGATTAGACGGGTTTTCAACATTCAAACAATAACCAATGGATTTTTAAAGTGCATCCATAGTTCTATATTTTAAGGTTGCTACCTTATATAAACTTTTCCCTTTAAAAAATATCCCAAAAAAATATAGGTTCAATTAGAATCAGTCAATTTAGTATTTGGTTCATTATAGCTATTATATTGACTTGTTTTGTAAACCTTGTTGAGATCCAACACATTTGCAAATAAAATTCCTAATAGAGGTACAAATGAGTAGCCACCTCAAGATTGTCACTGAATGGGTTTTTATGTTGATTAGTGGTGGAAAGGCCCTACATTATCAAAAAAATTGTTAAAAATATCCTTGTGATTGTCATATATTGCATTCCTATTGTCAAAGTAGTCTTGTATATTATGTTTTTATTTAAGATTTTCTATGTATATAGTGGATAGGTAGCTGCAATTTCCATATCTTATAAAGTCCATGGGGCTGCAAAATAAATTTAGAAGAGATTGATGTCCATACGTAAACTACATTATAAGGGTTTTACGTCTTTGAAATAATGGGAGAATACACGATGAAACAATTGAATGTAAATTGATTTAGAACACATGCATTAGACAGAGCAGAGGATTTATTCCAATTTAGTGCATATACACTGAACATTACTTGTTGTAGCTTGATATACATTTTTTCCCTTGATCTTGATCTTGATGCACAAAATCAATGTAAAAAAAGTATCATAAAAATCGCCAATGTTATACTTTTTATTACTTGGGTTTTATAGTTGCACAAGCATTTGTTGCTTGCTCTCCCTCTAATATTTGCTAATGATAGTTTTGTATTTTCTTTTCTTTGATAAGATCATACATTGTTAAGATGTGGTGTCTGCTAGGAGCAAGCAAACGATGAAGTTGGCATAGAATTGGATTCTCAACCCACATTTGTAGCATAATTGATGGATGAAGAACTTCTACCAAAAAAGAGAGTAGCAAGTAATTCACAGACTTTGGTTGAATAGAAGGAAGGGGAAGATAGGAGCAGTTTTCTTTCTTATGTCTATGTAGTCCTATGTCATTCAAAAGATATGAGACAATCATTTTGTTTTTGGTATCAATGTCATACATGGAATTTTTTTTTCCGAAAGGAAACAACTTGGACATGAATAAAGGTTTTCTTATTTGATGGGTAAGTTATGGTTTGAACCTCTCTCTTTCTCTCTCTCAAGTTACATGCCAGGTGAATGTCCATGTTTATGAATTTGATGTGAAAATGGGATTATCTAGAATGACTTGATGGAAAAATTAACTAATTTTGTTGTAAATTTTCTCTCCCGCTCTCTCTTTCTCTCTCTCACATAAACACAATCATAGAGAACTATATACTCTCTCTCTCTCTCTTTTTCTCACACACAAACACAATCACAGAGAACTATATCATATGAGTTTGGAACAAGTTGTTTCCTTTTAACGTGAATTGGGAACAAGAATTTGGAGGGTTTTTGCACATTTGACTTTCACAAAAAATGGTATGTAAATGGAGCCCATAAGAGGTGAATCATGAATGAATTTCATGATGAAGTTGTTGATATGCCAAAACAGTATTATAGATAGTCCTCAACATAGCTCCTTGATGTTACATTTGATGTACAACATCAATACTGCATCCACATTCAAGCTTACAATAACTTCTCACATCCACATTCAATCTTATAATAACTTCTCAACAAAATCGCTACGACAATAGTTATTATGTACAACTCCAAAATTATAAGTACAAAGTTGTCACTGTTTGAACACATTTTCTAGCAACATGGTCCCTGATGCGGAATAAAGAGGAAGCAAGTCAATAAAACCTACAAAATAGTGGAAATTTCGACAGTCTTAGAGTGACCTTAGAACTAGTCAAGATCTTCATCAACACTCCAAAAGGCCACCTGCCAAGTTTCATCGTGATCAGACATGTCTAAGGCAGTGAACACAAAGAAACAATTTCAAAAAAATTGGCCTCTAGCACCTTGAAATGGACCCCGTAACTAGAATTATATTTTTGGTGTGTCAAACAGCTGTGGGATCATCGCCATTATATCTGGCACGGTCGAAAACCCGTATGGGTCAAGTTTCAGCTTAATCAGGCACTTAAAGACAAAGTTATGGGCAAAATACCAAAAGAGGGTAGGTCACACATTATTCCAGTGTGGCCACCCAACACCAAAACACCATTAAAAGTAGATGTTTTTACAATCACAGGCAGTGACTTTCGGGGCCTGTATCTCACTCATTCCAAGTGCCCTCCTTAAAATTATTACGTCTCCGAACGGTAACTCCTTAAGTGTTGACCCGCAGTAGTGAGAGATGAATAGGTTGAACATTTCATTTGGAGTGACATGTGATTGAGTGGACATTGTTCTCTGATGTCAGTTCAAGGCCTAGTTGGTTAATGTTATCGAAAATATGGCCTTCAGCTGGTTAGGTCTATCTCATAAAGCTCGAACGAAAAGGAGCTACGCGTTGACGTGAGTATCTGGATTGCTCTTCCCATTGAACTTGTTTCTAAATTCTAGGATGATAAATCCCAGGGGAAGGTCTTCAATGCCTCCAAGGGTCTCATGAACATAGGCCTTCGGGGTAAAATTTCATGCATTCCCATTCTTGTAAGCATATCTTGCATTGCTTTTATGAAGCCTTTGTGTTGGGTATTTGGCATGACAGTAGGCCCACCGGTAGGTGGATTCCCAAGCGTAGACTGGTGAATCGAGACTTGGGGTACATGTTGGTCTGCATGGGCCTGAGATTGATGAGCCGCAGTCACTGGGGCAGTTTGAAACATTTGTGCCTGAGGGGCCCATAGGTATTGCCACCGGTTGCGAAAATTGTACGGTTTGTTGGACCGGATGAACTAGAGGGACCGATTGAAGAATCAGATGACTTGGTTGTGCTAGGGGTTGGCCTATACCCTTTGGGATTGACCCTTAACTGGGGCATGAAGGTGTAACCTAGGTCAACAAGACTTTTAAGGGCAACTTGGACTTCCATCTCACTTAAGGGTCGGTCTAGATTGACACCTCTACTTCGTACAGTGTTCAGGACATCATGAGATGTACTATGGTGGCTAGAGGCTGCGTTAGATCCCTTAGACCTAGGTGGGTCTTGGTTTGAGATCATTGTGCCTCGGGGTTATCTCGGTTCGAGTTGTGAGAATTGGGGTTTGATACGGCCTGAACTTCTTCCCTCCCTCGGCTTCTACTTTGGATGCTTAAAAGCCCTTGTAGGATGACGCCCGGTCCGACCCCCTGACTATTCAAAGTTTTTCGAGCGGAGCCAACTTTGTAGGCAACACCGATTTCAGGATTAGGATTACCTTTGGGATGCTGCCCCTAATTAAAGACCTGGGTGTTGGATAATAGATTGACCTGAGTTTTGTCGATAATCCCAAGGGATCGCGGCATACTGGCTTCTAGGTTTGGGCAGGTTAGGCTTACAGTCGGCCGTGGAGCAATCATCATAGTCATCTTGAGTGACAGACATGGTGATTGCTTTCGGTGGGGTTCTAGAATCTAGACTTAGGTAAGAGCTAGACTCGACGACTTAGGGCAGACCTAGCCTGACCCTAGGGGCGAAACCTTAACTGAGACCTAGGCTAAGACTAGATTAGAATCTAGACTCAATGAGTGTTGGTTCAAACCCTGAACTAGGGTAAGCTTAGCTTAGCACAAGAGGCAACTTTATGCTTAGACCTATGTTAGAACCTAGACTGATATCTAAACTAGATGGGTAAGAGTCTCGGCTTGGACCAAGAGTGGGTTTTGGTTCAGACTTGGGTGTGAGCTTAGTTCAGACCTGGACAGAGCTGGGTTCAAGCCTGGGCTTGTACGAAGAGAATATTGAAGATCAGACTGGGTGTGGACCCAGACTGAATAAAGGCTGGTTTAGGCACGAGCCCTTGGCTGGGACCAAAAGGGGGGCCCTAGGTTCGGACCTGGGTTTGAACCTGAATCGGACCTGAGCTAAGCTAGGTACAAGACTGGGCTTGGACCCAGAGAGTTATGATGATTAGACCAGGTATGGATCCGGACTGAATTAAAGATGAACTAAGAACGAGCCTTCGGCTTGGACTGAGAGGGGCCTAAGTTCGAACCAAGGCAAAACCTGGTTCAGACCTGGGCTAAGCTGGGTATAAGCCTGAACTTGGACCTAGAGAGTTTTGCTGATCAGACCAGGTATGGACCTAGACTAGATCAAAGATGAGCTGGGAATGAGCCTTTGGCTCGGACCGAGACAGGGCCTAAGTTCGGATCTGGAAAAACCTGGTTCGGACCTAGGCTAAGCTGGGTATAAGCCTGGACTTAGACCAAGAGGGTTCAGCTCGGACCAAAAGCACGTTCGGACTGAGATCTAAGATTAACCAACATAAATAAGCAAGCACAACACACAAAAACTTTTGACTTAGGTTATAGGTAGGCTTGGCTTGAGAGTGGGTTCCTAACTATTGAAATCTGGCTAGGCAGATATAGGTCCTCACATACATCATGGCCTCCTATTATAGGATTTGCACCAGGTCCTACTATACACGGAGTTGCTTTGAGGCACAGGATTACGGAGGGGGGCTCACAGTTAAAGTTACGTGAATCCCAACCGCCTCGACTCTCAAAGCTAGGTTCCCCTCACATCGTTAACGCGAATTTTGGGGGTTTTCAAAATAATTTTTTTTTGGTTTCCCAGGCATTCCCAGTCCGGTGTGTGCTAGAGTGTGTAAAGAAGCACACAATCTAAAATAATTGTCAAGCACACATTGTAATGAAGAAATAAAGCGAGCGCTAGGCAGTAATCGTGCCTAGCGATGCACGCTTTGAGGTGAAGCTTGCTCGAAGCGTAGTATAAATAAATGGGCAAGAAACCCGTAAGAAAGTATAATCAAAACAGTGAGACTAGGCACAGTCCATGCTAAGTTGAGTGCGGCCGAGTCAAGGGTGACTCGAATGGGACACGGTTCAGGGAGGGTGCAAGCAACCCTCAATGTATTTTATTTTTATTTATTTTTATTTTTTTATCGTTTTAACTTTGATGAGACATAGTTAAACTAAGCATGGTGAAAGCAGGGAAAACATGATTTCAATCAAAATTAACAAACTAAAATAAAATAAAAAAGCCAAGAATAGAATAGACTTATTTGGAGAAAAAAAAATCTATTTTTTATTTTTAAAAAATTTATTTTAAGCCAAAAATTGGTGAACTAGAAGCCAATAGTCTCTGGAAGAGGCATGTGGGTTCCCATAATTTTTTTGGGACCTTTGAAACTGGGTGATATGGGTGTGTCGCCCCAAAACAAAATATTTTTAATTTTTTTTCAATTTTTAGTTTATGAATTTTGATGAAATAAGGTTATAGTAAAATTACAGAAACAGGGAAAATAATATTTTAGATGAAATAAATTAAAATAAAGTAAAACAGAAAAGTGCAAATAGAACATACCTATATTAAGGAAAATATTGTTTTTGTATTTTTAAAAAGTTTATTTTGATATGAAATATTTTGAGCAACCACAAGAGAGTCTTTGGAACAAAACTGAAAAGTCTCAGAAATTTCCGAGACTTCTATATTTTGGCGACAGGGGGTGTGTCGCCCTGGACCTGGGTGGCACTGGTGGTGTCGCCCGGGCGACATTGCTGGTGTCGCCCAAAACAAACAGGGTTTCGCAGCACCGAAACCCTGGGTCACAGTCGATTTTTGGGACTTTTTGTGACTGAAATCATTGACCTAAAACTCGT
This sequence comes from Amborella trichopoda, assembly GCF_000471905.2. The sequence continues at coordinate 2,802,147 of NW_006499751.1, read as the reverse complement.
GTTTTGGTGCTTGGATCAAGCTCGAAATGCCCCACAGTGGGCGCCAAACTGTTTACGATGAAAATCGAACAAATCTTCCAACAAAGATCTCTCGGATCTTGACACTTTAAACTGATAAAAATAGTGATAGACAAAATAGGACAAATCAAATTCAGATCTGAGGCCAGATCTGCTAAGAAACGAGCATATCCACTCTCAGATCTGTGGTAGAGCCATCATGATCCAAAATATTAAAACACGCGTTCAAAACAATAAACATATCAAAATTAAATAAAACATTAAGAAGAAGAAGAAGGAAAGGGTAAGAGAACAATACCAAATCAAGCCGGATGGTTTGGGACTCTCGAGCCTTCTAGCGCTCACCCATATCAAAACTAGTGTCCTCTTTCCCTCTCTGATTCAGATGTTGACTAGACAATCTCTGATTGAAAATGTTGTGCCCTAAAGATGACTGAAAATGGTCAGGTTTTCTCACGATTAGGGTTGTTGTACCCTAGAGATCTAAGGATTTCCAGGCTTAGGGTTAGGGTTTTCAGATTAAGGTTTCAATCTGTTTCTCTCTTGAAGCACGAAGTTCTCTTTTTGAATGGCCACGAAAAAGGGTTTATAAAGGGCAAGGATCTATTGGGAAGGGTATCTTTCCATAACCAACGGATCCTCCAGCCAAAAATACCCTTTTTGGGGATCCGGATCTAGGCGACACCAATGGTGTCTCCTGGGTGACACGCCTAGTGTCGCCCAAACAAATATGGAAAAAATCTTCAAAAAGGGAAAGAAATCGGAACCCCAAGGAAAATTTTAGGCGTGTTCCTCAGCCTTTCATGAAGCTCTCAAAAAAAGGATTTTCTACCGTTTTTAATGATTGTTTTGGTAAAACAGGGCGTTGGCATGATTTTGGGTCAAAATAGGGTATCTGCAAGGTTCTGGGTCATAGGGTAGAATGTGTGGACTATGGATTTGGGTTTATTGGGACAATGTGGTCCTAAGGGCCCGGGAAACCATAGAATTTTCCATATTTAAAATTGGTTCTTTACAGCGCTCGGCATTTGAACTGCCATGCGCAATGAATAGAGAGGGAAGAGAACATCACGCTTGACAGTATGCTCTGCCGTGCATGACAGACTGAGAGAGAAGAAAATCACGCCCGACATTTTCCGTGTGCAGTGAACAGGGAGAGAAGAGATCGTCATGCTTGGTAGTATGCACTGCGGCGCGCAACAAACTGAGAGAGAGAAAAAAAACACGCCTGGCATTTTCATTGTCGTGCGCAATGAACAGGGAGAGAAGAGATCTTCACGCTCGGCCTGCCCACATGCAGCAGACTGAGAGGAACATGAGATGAGAAAGAAATAGAGAGAAAAAGAAAGAGAAGAGAAAGGAAAAGAAAGAAGAAAGAAAGAAAAGGAAAGAAGAAGGAGAGAAAAGGAAAGAGAGAAGAAAGAAAAGGAAAGAAGAAAGAGAGAAAAGGAAAGAAGAAAGAGAGAGAAAGAAGAGAGAGGAGAGATTAGAGAGAGAAAGAAAAGATAGAAAGAAGAGTGAGGAAGAAGAGAGAAAGAGGAGAAAGAAAGAAGAGAGAGAAGGAAGAGAGGAAAATTTACCTTACGCCTGACGGTACCACCAAAATTCTTCTCTCTTCTCTCTCTCCCTCTAAGACTTGACCAAAATCTCAAGCAAAAAGTATATTTTTTATTGATGAAACTTAAGTCTTTTTACATGAGCTGTGTACTTGTTTATATAGTAGTGGGGCCCAAAGGTGGGTGTACACTTAAAAGTTGACCTAATTGTTAAAACTTAACAATTAAGTAAATTAAAGAAATTATAAGGAAATAGGGAAATGATGATTTTGCCCATGCACCAACAATCCATGAAATTCCAATTGAGTCCCTATTGTGCCCAAGAACTCTTGCGATGTTCTCGAGTTGGTTCGGAGTCTTTCAAGTCTCTGTTCGGCTGAAAGATGAATCTTTCTTGATCGGCTTGGGAACATGGTCGTTTTGATACCACTTTCGAGCCACGGATCGGGTCTTTGGGCCACGATCATGAAGTGCAAAAATCACGAGGAACGTGCAATGTTTGTTTAAAGACTATGCGTATTTCTCGATGTTCTTCGATGATTTCTTCACTGAATATCTACGAGCAAGTCGTTGTGAGCATTTGACAATGAACGTGGCTTGATTTGGTGCCCGAACGACCATTTTCCATTTTTGATCTTTGGGCCGGAATTTGGTTTTCGGTGGCTGGAATGTGCAGTAACTTTGTACTCATCGTGCGTCGAATCTAACCATCCATCACGTGCAAGGTTCGCCTATGATGAAGCCTCGAACCTTGTGCTCGTAATGGGTCTGATTTCGGGTCGATCCAACATGCGACCATCATGATGTGGCCGCTCGATCGAGGTGGGCTCTTGCTAGAAAACCTGCAACCTTGCCTTGAATTGTGATCTTCTCTCTTGTTTTTCTCCAGGCTCGAGTCGCGACATGGGTTGTGCCACATATCAAAATGCTCGGGTCGACGAGACGAACACACATGTAAAATTTGAGCTTGATCCAGCTTGGGATGAACGAGATACAACCTTTCAAATTTGGCCCCAAAACCCATGAACACAGTTTCCGTTAATGGAAACTGGTTCATTGAGGGTGCACGGTAATAGCGTGTGACCTACCCATTTTAGGAAATTTGGTCACAACTTAGTTCAGAAACGTCTGATCAAGTCAGAACTTGCTCCCTAGGGGTTTTCGAAAGTTCCAGATCCAATGGTGGTGGTCCCACGATCTTCTGACACTCCGATGATAGGGTTGTAGTTATAAGGTCCATTTCAGGGTGATAGAGGCTGATTTTCTCGAATCTATTTCTGCGTCTGCACTGTCTTAAACTTGTTGGATTATGACGAAACTTGACAGGTGTTTTTAGGAGATCTTTATCAACATTCTTGGACTGTCTTGGGTCATTATGAGACTGTTGGAAATTTCACTTTTAGATCAGGGCTTATTATCCTACGACTTCCAAAGTCCACAGGAACTTTGGTACCTGTGGCTCTAGGTCACATATTGCTTTTCTCTTTATTCACAATGGGGATACAAATATTAAAAAATACCACTAAACAACTTGCCCCGTCGAATGCTATCCTTCGAGAGAAGTGAGAAGGGTAACATTCAGAATCAAAATTGGTCCTTCGGCCTTAAAAAAAAAAGAAAATTCTTGATCACTGGATCAACATGTCCGCCGAAGGGGTAGTTGTGCGAAGCTGCTTCTCGTAGGGGTGACCAAGGTGCTAAGACATAGAGGCTTTTTAGGGGGAGAAGAGACATTGAGGGATGATTTTAACGTCTACCCCTGTTGGATGTTTTGGTGGCATTGTTGGAAGCCACACCAGGTTTTGCAGGATGTCTGGTATGACAGTTTTTTGCTTATGAGGGATGATTTTAAAGTCTACACCCTATTGGACATCTTGGTGGCATTGTTGGCAGCCAAACCAGGTTTGTAGGATATCTGATATGACAGTTCTTACCTGTGAGGGATGATTTTAAAGTCTACACCCTGTTGGACATCTTGGCGGCATTATTGTTGGCAGCCACACCAGGTCTGTAGGGCACCTGGTATGACAGTTTCTTGCATGTGAGGGATGATTTTAAAGGCTACACCCTATTGGACATCTTGGTGGCATTGTTTGCTGCTATGTCATGTTTGCTTCGACAAGTAGGGTACCTCTGGGGTCCAATCTTGTCGAGTCTAGTCTGGGGTTTTTTGTTAGCTTGCCTGATTGTCTAGTTCGGTCAGGGAGGGGTTTTGTCGAGGTGGCGTTGAAAAGGCTCTACCCTGGTTGCTGTGGGCAGGTATTGACCTGGTTTGACAATTTTTTACCTCGTGAATGATCCTGTTTTTGGGTCCCGATAACAGGGTTTCTGCTTTCGAGAATTTTTTTCTTGAAATGCTAACTGAAGCTGCCTGTGAAGATGAATGCTGCATCAACCTGCTTTTATTGGTCCGAGTGCCCTTTGTGGGTTTTCACTTGGACTGGGGGAAGTGGTGTTGTAAAGACGGTTTCACCAACTTCCTTTCTATTAGGCTCTTTTTCCCATGGCCTGGTGGCCATGTCTGCCTTTTGTTTCTTATTTTTTGCTCACCGTGCCCATTTCGGGTTTTCACCATGCTTGGTTTTTATTTACGGAACGCTTTTACTCATAGCTTCGTGACCATGCCCATCCGTCATTTTTACTCATGCCTTTTCAGGTTTACACCGTGCCTGTTTTTTTGTGGGGGCGTGTTTAAGGTCCTGCCTCTAGGACTAGGGCAAAGCAGTTTGACATCATGTGGTCAAAACGTGTACTATAGTTTAAGGTCATATAGCTGGACCTTTGTGGTAGTGAATGATGGTCTGTGGAGGCCATGGAATGAGTATGGTGGTGGATTGACTCATTTGGTGAAGATGGCACAAGACTATCTATGGATGATGGATGGTGTTTGAATGGAAGGTGGATAATGGGTGACCCACTAACTGATGGTGAGTATGGATGATGGAATGGATCAGCATTTCGTGAGCATGGGTAAATGAAGATGGTGTGTAGAGGCCGTCATGAAAAAGGTATGTGTGCAATGCGGGGGCATACGTGTGTGAAGGAATATTAAGGTCATGCCACCAGGACCTGGGCAAAGCCATTTAGTGTCATGAGCTCAGAATGAATGTTATAGTTTAAGGTCATGCAACTAGACCATTGTGCAAAGCAGTTTATCATCATGTGGCCAGGATGTGTGCTGCAGTTTAGGGTCATGAAACTTGACCATTCTGCAAAGCATTTTAATGTCATGCGGCCAGGAGTGCACTATAGTTTAGGGTAATACAATTGGACCGTTGCACAAAGCATTTTAGCGTCATGCAGCCAGAACGTGCACTATAGTTTAAGGTTGTGCAGTTGGATGGTTGCACAAAGAAGTTTAGCATCATGTGGTCAGAACGTGTACTATACTTTAAAGTCATACAGCTGGACCATTGCAGAAAGCACTTTAGCGTCATGCGAGAAGGACGTGCACTATAGTTTATGGTCATACAACTGGACCGTTGGACAAAGTAGTTTAGCGTCATGCGGCCAGGATGTGAACTATAGTTTAAGGTCATACAGCTGGACAGTGTATGAGTTGCCATGTATGTGGGTCGCCAATGAGGGGTGGACTCACTGGGAGATGTGAAGTGGATGAGGATCCATGGGGAGTGGGCTTGTGGATGGTGGTCAGACTCACTAAGGATAAAATGGCCGAGTCTATTTATGGGCAGTGGGTTTAGGTGGTGAAAGTGGCCCAGTGAGGGATGGTAGGCGAAAATGGACTCACTGGGGAATTAAGAACCAAAGGTGGTTCTCTGCTGGTGATGGAAAGGTAATGAGGGCCGAACCTGTTGGTGCTCACAGGAACTGGCCGGTTAGGGAATGCATACATGAAAGTGAGGCATGGGTGCAGCGACAGAAGGTTGCGCACGGCAGGACATAGACGGTCTGCTTGGCGGCTGCATTAGCAGAGATCGTTCAGGTGCATACTACAATGAAGTACGCATGGCAGCGATAGTGCTCGATAGCAAGAGGTGCACTTAGCAATAAGAGGGGTGTGGCGGTGAAAAGTGCGCGGCATCAAAAAGTGCACAGCAGTGAGAAGCACACAGCAATGGAGAGTGCGTGGCATGCAAATGTGCACGGCAATGAGAAGCGCACAACAGTGGAGAGTGCATGGCATGCGTATGCGCATGGCAGTGAGAAGCGTGCAATAGTGGAGAGTGCGCGACATGTGAATGTGCACGACAGTGAGAAGTGCTCGACATCAAAACGCGCATGGCAACAAGAGGAGCGTGACAGAGGAGAGTGCACTGTGTGCAAACATGCACAGCAGTGAGAGGCACACGACAGTAGAGAGTGCACTTGGCAATACGTCTTAGTTTGGGTTCATGCTCAGATCAAGCCCGACCCAGTCTATCCCATCATCATTTGGACTTTCAGACTTGGGTGTCATTTTTTCTTTGCGAGGGGCAGTTTTGGGAACCCCTGGGTATAAAAGGGGTTTAAACCTCTTTATACCTTTTTACCTTGATGAAAAACAACCGAAGGTTTTGGCATCGAGAGAGAGTGAACTCCGGTGAGTAGAGAAAAAAGGACTCGGCAATGGATATTTTTTGGCGATAGGAACACATAAGAAAAAGGAAGAAGGTCCAGCAGTGAGCGTTTTTCGGTGAGAGAAATGCACCGGAAAGGGGAAAGGGAAGGTAGAGTAGTGAGAAGAGTGTTTGCCGGGAAGGGAGAAAAGGGCGGCAGGGCCTTTTTTCGTGCCAGGGCCTGTCGGCAGCAGTGGCAGGGAGAGAATTAGAGGGCTCAAGTGTTTTCTCGGCAAGCAGCAGGGTTTTCCGGTGGCCGCTGACATTGAGTGCAGTGAAGGCGGGAAGTTTGCATCAACTTTGGCGGTTTTCATGGGAATCGCAAGGATTTTTCGGCAACAGCGTGAGTCTCATGGGAAGCCTGGGGGTTTCTGGTGAGTTGCAGAGGTCCTTCTGGTACTGCTAGTGGTTTTCTGGTGGGTAGACATACGTTGGTGGTTTTCTGACTAGGTAGCTCATAGGGGAGCCGAAGGGTCATCGGGCAGTCAAGGGGTCACGGGGCAATTGAAGGGCCTTGTATACCCATGCAGTGAGTTGTTGTGCATGCAATTGTAGTGCACGAAAAGCAAAGGGTAGCCCATCAAGGAGGCATCGTGCACAAAATTTGAGGCATCATACGTGCACGCTCGATGGTGTACACACGACAGGAAGCACGCGCACAATAGTGAGCACACACGACAGTGAAGATGTGAAAGGTAGTGTCGGCGCACAGTGATGGGTACACAAGGCGGGTTGCATGTGCAATGATGCATGTGCTAGGGGGCTATGTGCATGGTGGTGCATGTTTAAGAAACACGTTCGACGGCTTAAAGGCCTTGCAGAATGCAGAGGTCTAAAGAAAAAAAAACCTGCCCAAGGTTAGCCTTTTTATGGGAGCCAGGTCGGTCAAGGGAGGTCCAATCTGGATCATAAAGTATGTTGGAAGTCAAGTCCTCAAGCATAATTGTGAACTCTCGATTGTCCTGTGGAGGGCTATATACTGTGATCAGGGAATGCTCTTCATCATAGGCCAGTTTCTTTCCATCATAGACCTGGTCTCCTCTCTTTCTTTTTTTTTTGTATTCTTGCTTCTGTTGACTTTTTTACCCATGATGCCCTTTCAAGTTTTCACCATGTCTGTCTTTTGACGTTTTTTACTCATGATAGCGGATGACACTACCATGCCCCTCATTTCTTTTGGACATTTTTGGGCATGGTGCCCTTTTTGGTTTCTACTATGCCCTCCTTTTTCAAGGAGGCATTTTTAAGGTCACGCCTCCTAGACCGTAGAGATGGTGTGTTTTATAAGTCACGGGTAGTACTTCTTCAGGTAGCGTCCGTTGATAGGAGGCATTGCTTCCTTCCCGTCAGGATTAGCCAGTACATAACCTCTATTCGGCGAGGCTTTCTTGATCACGAAAGTGGCTTGAACTTCCCCTTGCGTCTCTCATGCATAACGATTGGTCATTTTACTACTAGGATTAAATCACCATGAGTGAATGAATGGACTTTGACTGACTTGTCAAAAACCCTCTTCATCCTCCCTCGATGGAGTTCGAGGCTCTGTTGGGCCCCGAGTCTCTTCTCATCTAGAGAGTCTAGCTCTTGGTAGTGAAGCTTAACTTGTTCATCTTCGGTCATCTTCTGATATACGACAATACGCAGCGAAGGAAGTTGAATCACGAGGGGTAGCATCGCTTCAATCCCATAGACCAATGAATAGGGAGTAGAGTCAGTAGCACTTTGGGTGGTGGTATGATAAGCCCACAAGGACTCGGGAACCTTCTCGTGCCAATTTTTCTTTGTGCTTGACACTGACTTCCTCAGAACACTGCAAAGAGTCTTGTTGAAAGCTTTGGTCAATCCATTTGCCTGAGGGAGTTATATAGTGGAGTACTTCCACCAGCAACAAAATTGGTTAACCAAGCTATCTATATGCTAGCTTCTGAATTAAGGGCCATTTTCTGATGTGATACGGTCTGGCACACCGAATCGGTAAATGATGTGATGTCGTACAAAGTTGGCAACTGCTGTCCAGGGGCTTGAGGGGAATTGCCTCGGCCCATTTGGAGAAGTAATCCGTGGCGGCCAAGATGAAGGTGTGGCCCAATGCTGATCCATGCCCCAATGTGAGAAATGCCATAACATTACCATAGGATGCAGAGGTTTCGGTGGCTGGTGAATGAGATTCGAGTACATTTGACACACTGGGCATCTCTTAGCGTATGCCATCGAGTCTGCGACCATTGATGGCCAGTAGTACCCCAGCTTACGTATCTGCTCGTAGAGTTTGGGTCCTAACTGGTGGAGTCCGCAGATCCCATCATGCACTTCTTATAGTTCGCGTTCTGTCCCCTTTGAGCCGACACATATGAGAAGGATTCCATCAAAGGAACATCGGAAGAGAGCGTCGCTTTCAAGAAGAGTGTATTTAGTGGACATTCTTCATACGTTGTTGCACTCAATACGATCGTCCAATTGCCGATCATGTTTAATGAAGTGGATTATGGGTTCCCTCCAATCCTCAACCTGCTCAATCTCGGTGCATATCAGATCAAAGGTTTCTTCCTCTTGTTTCTTAGCCCGATCTGCCACTTCGAGAGCATCCTTAGCAGCAAGGAGTGCCCTGAACAGATAAGGAGGACATTCTGGGAAGAGAATCCTCTCATCGTCCCCATCTAATTCTTTGACCTGCTGGATGTGTCTCCATTCTGCTACCCATATGGGAATGGGTTCCTTTGGTGAGACTTAGATGGTGGAAAGATCTTCGAGATTTGCCATCAAATTTTAGCAGTGTCATGATAGGGCTTGAGGCTATTCTTTCTCACATCGTATATTCCTTTAAGTTGTCGTATTGCTAACTCAGAATCACAAAAAATGGCAAGCCCCTCCAAGTTCATGTCTAGGGCAATCTCAAGCCCAATTATGAGCACTTGATATTCGGTCTCATTGCGCGAGTCTGTCTCTGTGAGAGAGAAGGATAAGTGGATAATGCCATCTTGAGGATTCAAAAACACCACGCCAGCACCACCTTGTTCAGATTGGAAGGCCCCATCAAAATACATCTTCCAATCATAAGGTTGCTCGACACAAAACACCTTTTCTTCAGGGAGATCACTTGACACGGGGGATTCTACTGGTAGGGGGTATGCGGCTAGGAAATCAGCTAAGGCTTGGCCTTTGATTGCTTTATGTGGTACATACGTGATGTTGAATTCCATCAGTAACAATGACCATTTTGCCAAACGCCTTGACAGGCAGGGGCGCATCATGAAGAACTTGATGCGATCAACTCTTGAGATGAGTTGGACTTCATGGCCAAGCAAATAATGGCGAACTTCTTGACCGCGAAGATCAAATCCAGGCACATCTTCTCGATTGGTGGGTAGTTCTTCTCAGCTCCTTGCATGCTGCGACTGAGGTAGTACAAAGCAGTTTCTTTCCCCACCTCATTGTTTTGTGCTAAGAGTGCACCAAGCGACTCGTCGAGAGCGGTCATATACAAAATGAGAGGCCTCCCCAACACTGGCATAGAGAGTATCGGAGGGCTTAGCAAATATTCTTTGATGTCTTTCAGAGCTGCCTGACATCCCCCATCCCATATGAAAGGAGAATCTTTCTTCAACAGGTGTGTAAGAGGCTTAGTACGACCCGAGTGATTGGAGATGAATCTTTGAATATAGGCAAGCTAGCCTTGTAGAGATTGGAGCTCTCGAAGTGTTGCTGGTAGTGGCATTTCTCTGATTGCCTTGATCTTGACAGGTTCGATTTCTAACCCTCGATACCTGACAACGAAAATCAAGAATTTTCCTAAACGTACACCGAAGGCGCACTGCAAGGGGTTCATCTTGAGTTGGTGTTGGAAAAACCGCTCGAACACTCGTTCAAGGTCACGCATGTGAACTTCCTTGCTCTTAGATTTTACCACCAAGTCATCGACATAACATTTCACTTCCTTGTGCAACATATCTTTAAAAATAAGGGTCATTACTGGCTAATACGTGGCTCCAGCATTTTTTAATCCAAATGGCATCATCGTGTAACAGAAGACCTCTTTAGGAGTCAGGAAGGCAGTGGCCTCCTCGTCCTCTTGCGCCATCCTTATCTCATTATACCTTGTGTATCCATCCATGAAAGAGAAGATTTGGCAATGGGCTGTAGAGTTGATAAGAATTTCTGTGAATGGCAACGGAAAGTCATCTTTTGGACAAGCAACGTTCAAGTCACGGAAGTCAATGCAAACCCTGATTTGCCCATTCTTCTTTTTCACTAGAACAACATTAGTGAGCCATTTCAGGTATTTGACTTCCCGAATAAAGCCTGCTTCCTTGAGTTTATTTACTTCGGCATTGATCTGCATTCGAAGTCGGGCTAAAATCTTCTTGACTTCTGTTTTATGGGCTTGAAAGATGGATCGATGCCAAGTCGTTGCACATCGAGACATGGCATCTCGTGGTAATGTCAGGCAAAGACATCTTGGTTTGCATGCAGGAAAGCAGCATAACTTTATTTCTCTTTCGGTGACATGTTGGCCGAAATGAAAGTTGGCCTGTGATCAGCTTCATCTCCCAGTTTTATCTCCTCGAGATCATCGGTCGTGGCTTGCCCACCTTCCTCCCATTCTTCGGGGGCTTCTTGGATTTCTACCTCCTCCTCAGTTAGTGATCCTGAGGGTTCTTATTTAACCTTAAATGCGGGTACCCATGCTCTTGACATCCCCTCCTTGAATTAGGATTTGATGATATGATACATAATAACCACATCAGCTTCTTGCTTGATCGAGGAGAGGTCAGTTTCAAGGAGAGGGAGTGTACAAGGAGAATTGTGAGGCACCTGGGTCAACTGGGAAGAGCAGGGCTCAAAAAATGTGATGGGAGGGTTCTGTGTCTCAACGATCACAGAGACAACCGCCACATCATGCTTGTCTTTGTCAACGTCAATTTTTTATCTTCTCGACCCGCCACAGGTCTGGGTGGTATGGAAGTTTGAGAGGCAAGTTTAGGTAGTGGAGGATTGTTTTGGGCTACCGGTTGACCTTGATGTGCAACCGGGTGTTGGTTTGAAGAGGTTGTGAGATTTGGGATGGTGACGGTTGTGCCACCAGATTTGGTGCCAACTGGCCAAATGGTGGAACCAAGCCATGTATGGACTGGCTAGATGGAGATTGAGGGCTTGGAAGTGGATTGGTGTACAAAACCAGTGGTGGTAGATTGATTTGAATATAAGGGAATGGGAGAAGTGGTGGACCAGAATACTTCAGGAGTCTGGGTTGTCGAGGCTTTTGGACGAGCAACTGCAACTTCTTGCCTGACCTTAGACCGCTTAGGTTAGCGTTGGTTGCTGCTCCAAAGATCTGCACCGTGTGGGAGGCTTTGTGAGAATGGGAGCTCTGTCCTCTCGACTCTTTTAGTCGCTGCTCGAACTCGGGCTTAGGAGGCAATTGGGGTCTCTTGGGCTTGGGATTCTTACGTTGCTTAGGAAGCTTCTCGATGGTGGGAGGAGGCTTTGCATTGGCTCTGGATGCTAAAGCATCAACATCTGTCAAGAAGCCAGCTGCTTGGGCCAATATCTTTTTCAACTGCCTCCGATGTCATCTGCTAGTGTTAAAACTTTTTAGCCATTCATCAAGAGCTTCAAAATCTAGGCATTCACGTGTTGTACTTGCAGAAGATGTGTTAGCAGAAGAGGATGAGGAGTTAGAAAAGTTAGGAACAGGAGGAGGGAGAGAGATTTTAAGGTCATCACTCATATGGGACTGATCCGAGTAGCTTTTAGCGTCATCGCCGGAATTGGACGTGTGCAGGGGATATTTTAGGTCTTCACCCTGCTTGGACCATTGGGGGGTGCTTTTAATGTCATCACCACCCTTAATAGATGTTTTGGGAACCTAAGGAGAGGAAGGCTCACAAATTTGTGCTCGACTAGACTGCGAGTCTTAATCAGTGAGCGCTTGACTTGGGGAAGAAATTCCACATAATTGGTAATGGAGGAAGGGGCTTAAGAAACTCTGTCATGGTCTGGGGCTGAGGGGTTTTCTTCTTTTGATAAACGGCCCTTGGTGCTTGTCTCCTTTTACCTTTTTCATGCAGAGGGATAGGCTGATCGGGCTCACACAGCTTGGGAGCTGGCTTCGCTTGGTGAACCGCTTCCTTTCTTGTGGACATGTTTCTATTTCGTCCTCGATAGACTTGCCATGGTTGGGAAGTTGAAGGTTTGTCTGAATCAAAAGGCTCAAGCTGTGCATTCCCAGAGGAGGTCTATGTTTGAATGACCTCTGGTGATAGCAGTCTGGCATGATCATCTGGGATAGCGGCAGTGAAGTGCCTCTCTTATACTTTCTCCTTCATTATGGCTTGAAAGGTGAAGCACTCATCTAGACTATGACCTCGTATCTGGTGATACGAGCACCACAGTTTTCTGGCCCCTCGAAGGAGGTATCTGGGTTGCTTTGGTGTGAGACCCCAATTTGGTGCATCATGCAGTGCAACGCTTGGAGAAGATCTGGTGGCAGGTTCTCCAGATGATATTCTTGTTCGCCTTCTTCTTGTACTATCATCACGTGAGCTGCTTCAGCCATGTCGAATGCCTTCTTGAGACTCTCAAGTTCTATCTGCCCCTTTTGGATCAAAGCTTCAATATGATCTTTGTGGGTAAAGCAGTCTTGGATAGGGTATCCCAATATCCTGTGGTAATCGTAGTAGTTGATGTTGGTGACGAGACCAGCTTCTTCTGGCTTCTTTGACTCTAGTAAGACGATCATCTGTTGTTCTAGCAGCATCCAGAGTAGGGATGGGACCCACTCCTTATTGAACCTATAAACTTTGGTCCTCTTCGCTGCCCAGTAAACTTTCCCAGAGAGGTTCAGAGGTGGAGGCACCCTATTGTAAGTCTGGGGTTGCTGCAGACCCGCTTGAGATGTAGCTTGAGCATTTGTTGGGTTCACCCCTTTGGAGAAGTCCAGAGTTTGAGGGGAGGCTTTCTTGGGGTCCGATACAGTGACGGTAGCACTGACCATCCCTTTCTGCTGATTACCCCGGGCATTAAATCTAGCATTCCTCGAGTTACGGTTGTTTCCCCCATGCGACTACTACACCTGGGGCCCACCATGGTGCTTGAAGAGGCTCTTTATACAGACTGATTTAGAGTTCAGATCCGATATGGAAGTTGGATTCGAAGCCTCAACATGTAACGAAATCTCTGACTGCATATTGCGTACGCAGCTTTGGACTGCATCGATTTCAGGCATGGAATTAGCTTGGTGTGCAACTAGATTTCTCCACCTTGCAATGAACTGATCAAAGGGTTCATCTGGGTCCTGGGTCATTGTGAGAAGCTGGATAGCCTGAGCGTCCCTTTCGACCTCATAGAAGCGCTTGTAGAACAAGGGCTCCATTTCTTCCCAGGTCTAGACTGAGTTTGGGGGGAGATGATTATACCACTTGAATGTCAGTCTGTCAAGAGTCTCGACAAGCTGACAGAGAAGAAGCCTCCCATCAACTGCCGTTTCTTGACATCCTGAATAGAAGTGGGTGATGTGCTAATGAGGGGAGCTCGTGTCATTGAAAAGTGGGAGTTTTCCCTTTTGGTAATTAAGGGGAAACTAGAGCTGTTCAATATAGGAAGGATTGGGCTTCTGATAGAGGGTTGGGCCTTGCATGTCCGAATCTGCCTTCCTTGCAAACTGTGGGTGACCATAGCGTCAATGTCATCTTGAGAGATCTGACAGTGGGAGGAATGGTCGTGTGAAGGAGGTGGTTACCTCAGGACCATCTCGGCTGGATGAGGAGAATTGGTACCCTAGTGGGATGAGTTCCTAGGGGGTTGAGTACCTTCCACGAGCTCTATCTTGTCCATCATTCTATGCATCATGTCTTCAAACCAGTTCATTCGATCCTCCTGGTCATCATTAGGGTCGTTGATGACCATTATACTGACCCTCTCCTCAGGGAGATCAATCTTTTGCATGGTCAGCATCTTGCGTGCCTTCCAAACTGGCTGTGGTAAGTCGATCAGCAGGGGTTTGACATGTCCCAACTGAGCTCAAGCCTTATACACTGATCAGGTCAAAATCGGTTCGCGATGGTGTTAGGAACGTGGGGGCTGCACGGTTTGGTCATCTTCTATGACGTTGATAACCATACATGGTTCTGATCCTTCTTCCTCAGGTTCTGCTTCAGGTAGTAGGAGGTGGAAGGGATTTTCTTCTATGAGGTCAGCAAGCCTTGGCGCTATTCGTATGCCCTTTCAGAACTGAGATTGGGAATGGTGTTCTATCATTGAGCATGACAAGGCCGTCTCCATTAGGTGTGGTAAAGGATGTGGGCCAGAGATAGGGGCCAGTTCTGGCTTCTGTATTGGATTGGGGAGAGACGGGGGATGGAAGACCTCATCTCCCAGGATAGTCTTGCCCCGTGCTCTCTTATGAGCTCCAATGGTCGGGTCTGTCGGAATAGGGTACTGCAGGAGGGTACTCTTTGGAAAGGGTATCAAGTCCTGAGTGGTTCGACTGGTGGAGAAGAGATGAACGAGGGAAGAGACAGCTGCCAGTGACCTCTTGGTTGGGAGCTCGATTCAGTCTATGGTGGCAGCGCATGGGCGTCCTTTGAAGAAGGGTTTCAGGCAACCTGAGGGTCAACCCAGGCTCGAGCAGTGGGTTCAGCCTTAGGAGACTGAGTACCGCAAGCGTGTGTTTGTGAGGGATTGGCCTTGTGGCCACCCCTCACTGAGTGTGTAAGCATGTGCAGAGAGGGACGACGAGGGGGTCATTTCTCTTGTACTCGGCTAAGCGCAATCAGAGGACTGCCCCGAGTAGTGCGATATGTATGCATAAGGTATACAGGGGTCTGGTCTGAGAATACTCGAACCTGGACAGTGAGGGTTGCCCCGAAGTGTTGCTTGAGTTGATGGACCCCGAGCTTTAATGTGTGTGTGAGAGGTGGTGGCCTTAGGGCCTCCTCCTTTGTGTGTCGAGCCTCTTGTTATAGGGGTTCGATGTGGTAGAACATGGGGGGTGGCCTTTTGGCGACCCATAGAAGCATCGACAGCTGGGTTGCTATGCACAAGAAGGGAAGGGACTGCCTTTTGGCTGCCCCGAGCAGTGGAATTGGCAAGTGACTTGCCGGTTGCAGGGTGCATGCGGTGTGCGGTGGCTAGTCTACCACCCATGCAAGGTGCTTTGATGGAGGGTCCACCAATGCTAGAAGATGGGGAGTGAGGAACTTTGAGTCCCTTCTCACACAAATCCAGGCAAGAACTTGGGAGCATGATATTGGGTCCTTGCTCAAGAGGAACGTTGGGAATGAGGTTCGAGGAACCTGTTCTTGAAAAAAATTCATGAGTGTGGGGATCATAAAATCCCCAACTCGGATGAACGGGTAAAATAACCTAGAATACATGTTTGTGTTAACAAGCAGGAAAACAGAATAAAAGAAAGGCCAAATAAGAACGATCCAACGATGGGCTAGCGTGTCCCCAGTGGGGTCGCCAAGCTGATTAGGTGCCTCGTTCTTGCTCTCGGGGTCGGGTTGACCTGGTGGCATGGTTTCGGGTCTGAAATGGACCTAGAACATGAGATTGCTCTCTCGAGAACCACGTGAAGAAGACATGGGCAGGAATACTAACCGATGAGAGAGGAATTAGGGTCTCAAAGTAGGACTCACCTCGCATGGGTCCATTACGTGCTCGAGCTAACTCACGTGGGTGCCCTCTTAGATCACGAAGAATGCCCCCCTGACCTGTGGCCTGTTCGGAATTGCCTCCCTTGACCTATTTTCTTCTTACCAGTAAAAAACACACACATTAGAGTACATAAAAGTGTGTCTGAGGACCCCACCTTGTCATAGGGTGAACACATCCGTGCATGTGTACTCGAGGAGAAGTGAAAGAAATATCATAAGAGAGTCCATGTCAATTTGACAGCCTTATGACGTCTTCTTGACGAGGGACTTTCGATAAGATCCTATAGTAAGGAAAGAAAGGGGTGAGATAGAGGAATGATAGAGAAAATGAAGAAGGGTTCGAAGGCTATCATGTCTTTCAACTAGTCCTTCAGAGAAAAGTGGGACGCAGGTTGGTTTGGATTTCAACCAACTCTTCAAGGGCAAAGAAGAGAGATTTTATGGAGATAAGAAGAATGAGAGAAATGATGAAGGTCAACTTGGCTCTCATTGAACCTTTTAATGAAGTCGTTTGACCCATCGGCTAGACGGGCGTAGTGACAAGACTAGCACGACGACTGGTCTGGTGTGGCAGCTAGAGGGGCAGATAACTGGACCGACACAATGGCTAAACTACTCGAGGACAAGACGGGCGTGGCGACTAATCTGACACAATGGCTGGTCTTGCGCTGTCGTTAGATGGGTACGGTAACTAGACCGGCACAATGACTAAACTACTCAACGACAAGATTGGCATGGTGACTGTCCTGGCATGGTGACTCGGCTAACATGGCTGCTAGACAGGCACAATAACTAGTCTGACATAACGGCTAAACTGCTTGACGTCAGGACTGGCACGGTAGTGCATGGCTCAACTAGCCCTCTGGTCAAACGTGCAAAAGGAGATGAGAGAGAAAGGAAATCGTGTCCCTCAGTGTGTGGTTTTGTGCAGGGCAAAAAGTGGGAAGGAAGAAAGATCAAGCTTGACAGTGTTCACTGCCATGCGCAACACTTAGAGAGAGAAAATCACGCTCGACAGTATGCACTGCTGTGTGCAACAGACAGAGGAAGAAGTGAACATCACGCTTGGTAGTATGCACTACGCGCACAAAGGACAGAGAGTGAATGAACATCACGCTCGGCAGTATGCACTGCAGTGCGTAACGAACTGACAGACTGAGAAAGAAAAGGGCCTTCACGCTTAGTATTACGCACTGCAGCATGTAACAGACAAGAAAGAGAGTGTCACACTCAGCTTTTGCACTGCCATGCACAACAAATAGAGAGGGACGCTAACGTCAAGCTCGGCAGTATGCACTGCCATGAGAAACAGACTGAGAGAGAAGAAAATCACGCCCAGCATTTGCATTGTTGTGCGCAACGAACGGGGAGAGAAGATATCGTCATACTCGACAGTAGGCACTACCGCGTGCAACAGACTGAGAGAGAGAAGAAAAACATGCTCGGCATTTGCACTGCCGTGAACAACAAACTGGGAGTGAAGAGATCATCATGCTTGGCAGTATGCACTGCCGCGTGCAGTAGACTGAGAGGAACATGAGACGAGAAAGAAATAGAGAGAAAAAGAAAGAGAAGAGAAAGGAAAAGAAAGAAGAAATAAAGAAAATGAAAGAAAAAGGAAGAGAAAAGGAAAGAGAGAAGAAATAAAAGGAAAGAAGAAAGAAAGAAAAGGAAAGAAGAAAGAAAGAGAAAAGAGAGAGACAGAAGAGAGAAATAAGAGAGAGAGAGAGAAGAGAGAAAGAAGAGAGAAATAGGAGAATGAAAGAAGAGAGAGAAGGAAGAGAAAGAAAGTTTATCTTACGTCCGAGGGTACCACCAAAATTATTCTCTCTACTCTCTCTCCCTCTAAGACGTGACTAAAATCTCAAGCAAGAAGTAGAATTTTTATTGATGAAACTTGGGTCCTTTTACTTGATGTGTGTGTTTGTTTATATAGAAGTGAGGCCTAAAGGTGGGTGTAAACTCAAAATTTGACCTAAATGCTAAAAATTAACAATTAAGTGAATTAAAGAAATTTTAAGAAAATAGGGCAAAATGACGATTTTACCCCTGCACCTACAATCCACGAAATTCCAATTGAGTCCCTGTTGTGCCCAAGAACTCTTGCAATCTTCCTAGGTTGGTTCGAGGCCTTTTTGATCTCCGTTTAGCTGAAAGATGATTCATTTCTTGATCGGCTCTGGAAGACGGTCGTTTTGATACCACTTTCGAGCCACGAATCGGGTCTTTGGGCCACAATCACGAAGTGAAAAAATCACGAGGAATGTGAGATCTTTTTTTAAAGACTACACGCATTTATCGATTTTCTTCAATGATTTCTTCACTGAATATCGATGAGCAAGTTGTCATGAGCGTTTTGTGACGAACGTGGCTTGATTTGGTGCCCAAACAACCATTTTCTATTTTTGATATTTTTGATGGAATTTGGTTTCCATTGGTCAGAAAGTACAGGAACTTCCTACTCATTGTGCGTCGAATCTAATCGTCCATCACGTGCGAGGTTCGGCTTTGATGAAGCCTCGAACCTTGTGCTCGTAATGGGTCTGATTTCGGGTCGATTCGACGTATGAGCGTCATGATGTCGATGCTTGATCGAGGTGCACTCTTGCTAGAAAACCTGCAACCTTGCCTTGAATCATGGTCTTCTCTCATGTTTTTCTCCCGGCATGAGCCACGACATGGGTCGTGCCACATATCAAAATGCTTTCGTCGTCGAGACGAAGACGGCTGTAAAATTTGAGCTTAATTCGGATTGGGATGAGAGTGGTACGACATTTCAAAGTTGAGCCCGAAACGCATGAAAACAGTTTCCATTAATGGAAACTGATTCACTGAGGGTGTAAGGTAATAACGCGCGAGCTACCCATTTCGAGAAATTTGGCCATAACTTGGTACATGAACGTCTAATCAAGCCGAAACTTGGTCCCTAGGGGTTTTCAAAAGTTTCGGATCAAATGGAGGTGGTCCCATAGTATTTTGACACTACGATGATAGAGCTGTAGCTATAAAGTCCATTTCAGGCCAAAAGAGGCTGATTTTCTCGAAACTAGTTATGCGTCTGCACTGCCTTAGACTTGTCGGATTGCGATGAAACTTGGTAGGTATTATTAAGAGACTTTTATCAACATTATTGAACCTTATTGGCCCATTCTGAGACTGTTGGAAATTTTACTTATGGATCAGGGTTTATTATCCTATGGCTTCCATAGTCCACAGGCACTTTGGTACCTGTGGCCCTAGGTCGTATATTGCTTTTCTCTTTATTCACAAAGGGGATACAAGTGTTAAAAAATATCATTAAATAAACATCACTCCACAAGGGTAGGAACTTGCACTCTAAAGACAACTTGGAATACCTAGATAGAAGGACCTCCCTCGTG
Organism: Amborella trichopoda; assembly: GCF_000471905.2. Next base: position 2,782,978 of record NW_006499751.1, on the reverse strand, counting down.
CGAGCGATGAGGCTGCCCCTTTGTAAGCTGGCAGCCATCTCCAAGGAGCAACCTCGTTCTCTCTAAGAAAGGTCTTAGAAAAACCAAAGAAGACTCCTTGTTCCTTCTCGCGACAAAGTGAAGGTGAAAAAGGGCCGCCATCAAAAGAAAGTCAGAACAGGATACCCCTCTCATTACAACAGGTGGCTTATCCGAGCACCACGCAATGAATATGATCGAATTCCTCATTTGGTCGATCTTCACCACCAAAGGGACGGCCAAGTCAAAACATTCATGGCCCATCCCTGGATGAGTGAGACTGGATCTAAGTTCGACAACACCTAACATCGGGTACACAGTCATAAACATCCTTCTCTGCTCCCAAGAGCACGTAAACCACTAGAGGGCTCAAGCCCACGATCAAAGGTTGGGCCACCAATCGAGCGCTATTAAAACAAGCTCAAATCCAAACAGGCAAAGCAAACCTCCCCGTGTTGCCTCTCTGTCTGAACGCCCCCTTTTATAGAGAGATTGTGGGCTCACCATTAAAAGCCTGTCATTTCCCAGTAGACGCCTCGTACAACTACAACAACACATGTCGTCAAACGAATCTTCAATCCCTGAATGGTTAGCGTCTTCGTCACCATGCCTTCCAGGTACCATTATCACCAGATCACGAGGCAGAGCTCATGCCGCTTCGCCTACTAAATGTTACCTCACCAAAGGAAGGTCTGTCACATCCTTCCATATCCCATCATCCCCATCGACCATGTGTCGCCATCGAGCAGTATGTCCTCAAAAGCAAGCAACTAGACTAAAGCCTTCCATCCTCGCCCTCCTCCCATGGCCTCTACTGCCATGATGAGTAAAAAAAAAATGACAGATGGGCATGGCCACTAAGCCATGAGTAAAAATAATTTTGAAAACAAACCGGGCATGACGAAAACATGAAAGGACGATATGAGTAAAAATGGAAGGATATCAAAGGTGGATGTGACCTTGAAGTCACGGGTAAAAACACCTCAACAAAAGAAGTTGGTTAAAACATCTATCATGACGCCACTCTTACTCCAAGTGAAAAAATAGAAAAGGGGGCTTGAAGCAAACAAGCAAGTCAAAAGCAGCATGTCGTCAAGAAAGGGCTCCTACTATTCACCAGTCACATCACTCAAAAATTTTTCTGACGCAGCACGACCTCACAAACTTTCGACCCCAGTGCCACTCCACAAATCTCTGGCCCAGCGCCACCTCACAAACTTTCAGCTCTAGCACCACTCCTCAAAAAAAAAAAAAAACCTTCAGCCCAGCGCCGCCTCACAAAATTTCGGCCTTAGGGCCACGCCTCAAAAAAAAAAAAAAAAAACTACTAGCCCCAACTCCACTCCAAAAGTCTCCGGCCCAGCGCTGCCTCACAAACTCTTGGCCTCAGCGCCACTCCAAAAACTCTTCGGCCCAGAGTCGCCTCATAAACGTTTGGCCCGAGCACCACTCCAAAAATCTCCGGCCCAGCACTACGTCACAAACTTTCGGCCCCATCGCCATCGCAAAAGTCTTTGGCCCAGTGCCGCCTCACAAACTTTCGGCCCCAGCGCCACTGCAAAAATCTTTGGCCCAGTGCCGCCTCTCAAACTTTCAGCCTCAATGCCACTCCAAAAATCTCCGGCCCAGCACCGCCTCACAAACTTTCGGCCCTAGTGCCACTCCAAAAATCTTCGGCCGAGCACCACCTCACAAACTTTTGGCCCCATCTCCACTCTAAAAATCTCTTGCCCAGCACCGCCTCACAAAACTTCAGCCCGAGTGCCACTCCAAAAATCTTCGACCTTAGCGCCACTCCTAAAAAATGTTTGGCCCTAGCACCAGAAATCCAAAAACACTCCTCCAAAATCCCCGACCTTAACGTCATTTCAAAAAATTTAAAATAAAAATAAAAGAGCCAAAAAGGAAATTCATGCCAACTGGTCCAAGATGCCCCCAAATGACACATGATCGCCAAGCCGGATTGACACCTCCTGTCAAACACTCAGGGTGAAGTCTCACAAAAATATACCACCTTGGAAACCCTCCCTATCGACCGGACCAGACTTTTCAGAATAGGCCACACAAAAGCCCCCAACTGGACTCAATAAGATGGGAATTGCAAGAGGTACCCTGCCCCTCCAAATAACCTCGAGCTTCGGTGAAGCGACTCATGCACCTGCCAAGGGCCCCTTAACTGTCTATCCAAGTCATAGGTCTCCTTGGAAGACAAGAACTTAGGGCCTCTCAAACGTCTTAGTAAGGATTCCAACGATGAACTTCGGCATTAAAAATCACTTCTTGTTTCGAATGTTGCACTTCTGGCTCCTATCGAGGTGGAACATCCATCAAAGCAAGTTGTTAAACGTCATTTTTGACGTACCTTAGTTCCTTAAGCAAATAAAGGAGAGAGTCGGCTACGATCTAGTCAAGACGACTTGCAAACACACGTTAGCACAGGGGTAGTAGCCGAGAATAAGCCTCGAATGAGAACGACCAAGGGAAAAGCACCTGAGTGTCCAAAAGACAAAGACTTATGCCACCACCTTGAACATAGGAACTGGGTAGCTAAGCCAAACAGTCGCTATTGTCATCTTCCAGAAAGAAGTGGGCCATGGCTCAAACGGGTCAACCCAGTAGCGCTAAGCCCGAACCATCACGAAGTAAGGCAGAGGTACGCTTTCGCCGTACGGCTTCACCAAACCAGTCGACGGCCATGGAGATTTTCGATCATTCCTCGACGAGCTCGCAACCCCTTCCCCGCAGCAAAAGAGTAGCCGAAGCCTCAGATGCAAGCGAATCCTCAATGACACCATCCTCCTAACGCGCGAACGTGAAACCAAGTCTGCCCTGCAAAGGGAGACAGACGCATTGAATTCATGGACGCCAGAATCTTAAGAAGGACATATTGCACCTCACGAAGAACTTGACTGCGTGGGAACTAAGACCAAAAGGACCCTTCAAAAAGAAGTTCAGGTCAGAAACGACGAGCGGCAAGCAAAACAAAACGGGAAAAGGCACGAAATACAAGGTCACAGAAGAAAATGAAATCCCCGGTTCTTGGAATCCATATTCTGTTGATCTCTCGAAAGCCCGAAGAATATCACAGAGCAAAGACCAAAAAGGAAACTAAACCTGTGGCAAGAACACTGAATAAGACCTTCCCTAGGCTCACAGTAAGAATAGAGACACCACAGATCAGAAAAGAAACCATCGACGAGTTCATAAAACCAACCAAAATCCTTCCTTCACGAAAGAGATTGTGTAACACGAACAAAAGAGATCACAAGAAAGAAGAGAGGGGATGAAGAGACAAAAAGAAAGAAGAGAGAGGGGGAAAAGAAGAGAGAAAAGGCAAAAGGAAGAGTGAGAAAGAAAGAGAAAGAAGGGAGAAGGAAGACAAAGAAAGAGAAAGAAAGGAAAAGGAAGAGAGAAACACATAGAAAGAAGGGAGAAGGAAGAGAGAGAAAGACGGAGGAAACATGGATCGTGATGGACTTCTGCCGTCCATGATAGGAGAGAGAGAAGAGAAAGAAATATGGATGACGATGGGCTTCCGTCATCCATGACAGAAGATGAGAAGAGGAAGAAACATGTACGGCGATGGGCTTCCACCGTCCATGATAAGGGAGAGAGAAAAGGAAGAAATATGGATGACGATGGGCTTCCGCCGTCCATGATAAAAGCGAGAGAAGAGGAAGAAACATGGACAGCGATGGGCTTCCGTCATCCATGATAAGAGAGAGAAAAAGAAGAAACGTAGACAGTGATGGACTTCTGTCATCCATGACAGGAGAGTGAGAAGAGGAAGAAACATAGAGGCAATGGGCTTTTGCCATCTATGATAGGAGAGAGAGAAGAGGAACAAACATGGACGGCGATGGGCTTCCACCGTCCATGACAGAGGAAAGAAAAGAGAGAAGAAACAGGGACGGCGATGGGCTTCTGCCATCCATGACAAACGAAAGGGAAGAGAGAAGAAACATGGATAGCGATGGGCTTCTACCATCCATGTCAGAGGAAAGAGAAGAGAGAAGAAACATGGACGGCAATGGGTTTCCATTGTCCATGATAGAAGAAAGAGAAATAAAAAGAAACATGGACAACGATGAGCTTCCGTTGTCTATGACGAAGGAGGGAAAAGAGAGAAGATGCATGGACAGTGATGAGCTTCTGCCGTCCATGATGAAGGAGAGAAGAGAAGAAAAAAAACATAAACGGCGATGAGCTTCTGCCGTCCATGACATAGGAAGGAGGAGAGAGAAATCATGGACAGCGGTGGGCTTCCACTGTCCATGACATAGGAAGAAACTCAGATTGTGGCCGGCTCACCACTCGGGTTAAGGCCTGGCTCAATGTGTGTGTTCCTGAGGAGATCATCATCATACCCGACGATAAGCATTATTGTGCATGCATCGAGAAGAGAGAGAACATGAAGAAAGAAAGAAGTGAGAGATTAAGAAAGAGAAGAAGGATTAGGAAAAAATGAGGATGAGTAAAGAAAGAGAACAAAGGAAAAGAAGAAAGAAGAAGAAAGAAGAAGATGAAAGACACACACGGAGACTACCCACTGCCATGCATCTTGAGAGAAGAGACAGAAAGAGGAGGAGAGAGAAAGAGAGACGAGAGGAGGAGAGAGAAAGAAACATGAGAGGAGGAGAGAGAAAGAGAGAGATGAGAGGAAGAGAGAGAAAATTACCATACCGAAAGGTATCGACCTTTTTCTTCACTCTCGAAGACACATCCACACTCTCAAAGCAAATTCTCAAATTTTATTGATCGATGTAGAAAATGAGAGGAAGCCTTTTACAATTAAGTTTAGCACATATTTATAAAATTGGGCCCGAACATGGGTGGATGCCCAAAATCTAGCCTAATTGATGATAATTACAATTATTTTGACTTAAAAAAAATCTAAAAATAAGGTGAAAAATGATGTTTTTGCCCCTACTCAACAATTCATGAAATTCCAAAACAGTAGTTAGGGTCTTTCGGTGCACTTGTTTGGCCATCTTCCGCATGTTTGTTCATAAGGCGCAGCGCGCAACAAGGGAGCCATAGCCGAACCAACCTCAAGCTAAGGGGCTTTCCTTCGTGATCTAAGAGGGCGTCAATGCATGCCTGAGCATGTCATGAACCCACTGTGAGGTAGGTCCCACCTCACACCCTATATTCTCTCTCACTAGTTGGTACCTACCCACATGCGCACTACACGCACTGTGGTTTCTGAGAGAGCGATCTCGGGCTAGAGCCCATATCCGGGTCCACGGTCTTTGACTAGATGAGATCGAGGCCCAACCAGACTCAAGCATGCTTAGAGTCAGGTATTACCCTACTTGGGGTGCAAGATAGGTTGAGGGAAGTGGCCTTCATAATCAAAGGTGTCGAGGAGGCATGAAAAAGAAGGAAAGAGATAAAATTTACGCTAACAACAAGGAATGATGGTCCGGGGCAATAGGATCCTGGCGCCAATGTCAATGGTGCCCAAGTTCTATGGTCCTAAATGGTCATGGTTGAGGATTTGGGGCTATGATCCAATTGGCAATGCAAATGGCATTGTTTGAACGCATTTTTTAGCACCTTAAGTCTGCGATGCGGAATAAAAGGTCAATAAAGCCTGACATACAGTGAAATTTTCAATAGTCTCAAAATTGCCCCAGAACGAGTGAAAATCTTCCTAAGGACTTTAAAAGGCTATCTTTCAAGTTTCATCACATTTCGACATGTCTAAGGTAGTACAGACAAAGAAACAATTTTGAAAAAATCGACCTTCAACACCCTGAAACGGACCCTGTAACTAAAACTCTATTTTCGATGTGCCAAACAGCTATGGGATCAATGCCATTGGATCCGGCACGGTTGAAAACCCCTATGGGTCAAGTTTCGACTAATCAGATGTGTTAGGACAAAGTTATGAGTGAAACATTAAAAAGGGGCGGACCGCACACTATTCCCATGCGGCCTCCCTGCACTAAGTCACCATTAATGGTGACTATTTTCACAATCATGAGCAGCAATTTTAATGACCCGTATCTCACTCATTTTGAGTCAGATCATGCTCAAACCTTTTGGAACGTGTTCATCTTGTCAAGACGAGTGTTTCCATATGTGGTACGCTACGTGACGATACCTGAGTAGGGAGAAAGGCTAAAGAGAACTTGGCGATATGTGGCAAAAGTTGTAGAAAATTCAGCAGCACTATGACCCACTTGAGTGGCCATATCATGGCGCTCACGCATAAGATCGGCACGAGACTAGTTCCATCACGTCCATAAGGTCTAGAGCTATCTCTAGTCCAAACCCCGTTTGTGATGAACGGTCAGATTTTTCACACGAAGGCATCAAAGTTGCTGCAAATTTCGGCCGTCAGAATTCTAGATTCCCGTTAAAACCTAAAAGTTCTGAAATCTTCGTTCGGGCATGAAATCGAGCTGCGTTTGTTACAACGCGATCGTGACGACATGCTCAGTGTAATACAACGAAGAAATCAAAGAAAACTATCAAGGAACGACCACACTTTCGATCCAAAATTTTCAAGATCCATTCCAATTTCAAGTCACGTGATCGTAGCTTAAAAATGCGATCCGTTATTTGAAGTTGGTATCAAATAGATCGGCATGCCGAACCCAACGAGAAAGTAGTCATCTTTCAGCAAAATAGGTGCCAGAGCAATCCTGATCGATAATGAAAGCTCATCGCCGTTCATATTTTCCTTTTCCTTCTCTCATTCATATCATGAATGGCGGAAGCCATCACCATCCATGTTCTCTCTCTTGTCTCTCTTTCATGTCATGGACGGCAAAAGCCATCGCCGTCCATGTTCTCTGTTGTCTCTCTTTCATGTTATGGACGGTGGAAGCCATCACCATCCATGTTCTCTCTGTTATATCTCTTTCATGTCATGGACGGCGTAAGCCATCGCCGTTCATGTTCTCTCTCTTACCTCTCTCATGTCATGGATGGCAAAAGCCCATTACCGTCCATGCTCTTCTCTCTCCTCTCTCCTTCCTCATGGATGGCAGAAGCTCATCACCGTCCATGTGCCTTCTCTCCTCTCTCCTTCATCATGGACAGCAGAAGCCCATCACTGTCCATGCATCTTTTCTCTCCTCTCTCCATTTTCACGGTTGGCAGAAGCTCATCACCTTCCATGTTTCTTTCTTTTCTCTCTCTCCTATTATGGACAGTGGAAGCTCATCGACATCCATGTTTTGCTTCTCTCTCTATCTTCCTCTCCTTCCTTCTTCCTTATTCTTTCTCTCTCTTCTTTCTTTCTATCACTTCTTCCTATCTTATTTTCTTTCTTTTTCCTGCCACTCTCTCTCTCTCTTTCCTCTCTCTCTTCTTCTTTATTCTTCATCTTTTTCTCATCTACTTGTCTCTTCTCCTTTCTTCTACTCTACTCTTCTCTTCTTCATCTTCTTTTCTCTCTTCTTTCTTCTTACTCTCTCGTTTGACCAAGGGAGGTTAAGATTGGCACTATCATGGTAGTCCTATCGTCTAAGAGTAATGTCGTTGTGCTGATTTGAGTTATCGTGCCCGTCTTACTGCCATGACAGATTAGCCATCTTGGCAGGTTGGTCAGTATTAATTTTGTTGTCTAGTAGTAATGCCATGGTGTCGGTCTGAGTTACCGTGCATGTCTTGCTGCCATGCCAGGTTAATCACCTACTGGTCTAGCCACTGTGTCAGTTTAGCCGCTTGGTCAAATTCTTCTTACCCCTTTCTTCTATTCTATCTCTTCCTTTTCTTCCTCTCACCCCAATCTCTTTCTTCTTTTTCTCCCTTTCTTCTCTTGGATGTGCACGCTTGTGTACATTCACCCAAAGACAAGGTGGGGTCCCTTAGCCCACTTGTCTTGTAATATTAACCACGTGTGTGTGATTGCAGAGACATAATAGTACATGACAAGGGAGGCGATTTCAAACTAGTTGAAGGACTGGGGGGCTTTCTTCGTGATCTAAGAGGGCGCCCACACAAGCCAGCCGGAGTAAGTCCTGAACCCACCTTAAATTCCTCTCTCATCGTTTGATATACCTACCCTTGTTTCCTAACAAGGTTTTCAAGAGAGCTATCTCAAGTCCTGAGTTCTCCTGAAACTCGAGACACATGCCGCCAGTTCATCTCAACCCAAAGGGCGTGATCGAGGCACCTAACTAGCTTGGCGACTCCACTGGGAAACCCCTTTGTCAGATCGTCCTTGTTTGGCTAGTCTCTCCTTTTGTTTTTTGCATTACATTTACATAGCTTATAGATTCCTTAACCCATTCATCCAGATCGAGGATTTTCTCATCCCCTCATTCGCAAGCTTACCCCAGGAACAAGTTCTTCGAACTTCGTCACCAAGTTTCCTCTTGAGAAAAGACCCAGTGTTTAGCTCCCAGGTCTTAACCTGGATAGGTGTGAGAAAGGACTTCAAGGTCCCTAACTCCTCATTTCCTTGCCCTGGTAGAACCTCCACCAAAGCACCTTCCATTGGTAGCACATCTGCTACCATTCACAGCACGCACCCTATCACGGGCAAGTCACTTGCCTGTTGTAATTCCAAGGTATGCCGAAAGGCTGCTCAGTCCCTTTCTAGAAAAAGCAAGGAAGTCGTCACTGCTCCTGTGGGTCGCCGCAAGGCTACCCCCCACATTTCTTCACCACCTCAGGTCTCTATGCTTAGAGGCTCAACACATAGAGGAGGAGACCATGGGGCCTTCACCTCTCACACACACGCTAAGGCTTGTGGGTCATCCACTCGAGCCACACCTCGAGGCAACCTTTATGTTACCTTGAGTTAGTTTTCAACATCAGGCCTTCTTCGGTCAGATCTTGTACACGTTTTTCATGTGCATCCCACCACTCGGGGCAAAGCCGTCGCTGTGCTAACTTGAGTACATGGGAAACGACCCTCTCGTTCTCCCACTCAACACACACTAGCGCACCTTGTAAGGGGTAGGCTTCCACCTGTTTCCTTACAGACTCCTATTCGTGGTCCTCGGTCTCCTTAGGCCGGACAACTTGTTTGAGCCCACGCTGACCCCCAAGTCACCCATAATCATTCTTCAAGGGGTGCACACACACCGCCTTCCCAAACTACCAAGCACCTCAAGCCTTAGTACGCGAAGACTTTCCCCAAGAGTACCATCTTGAGCCAACCTCGTCAACTCGGTCATGCCTTTAGAGCCCATAAGAGAGCTCAGGGCAGAGACCTCATGGGAGATCAAGTCCTTCGTCCTCCCCAGCCAAGTTTAACCCCAATTCCTGGCTCACACCCTTTGCTTCACCTAATGGAGATGGCTGTCTATTGTGCAAGAAGGGCCGACTTGCTGCAGTCCCGATCGTAGTTCTGACATGAGGTCCATCAAAGCCTCAAGGCCAAGCGCAACAAGGGTCAGCAAATCCTGCTTAGGGAAGCAACCAATACAGTCGGGGAACCCAGTTCTGATGACTCTCTACATCAGAATCCCTTCTACCATCTTCAGACTACAAGGCTTGAAGAATAGGTGCAAGAAACCTGCACCGTGGTCAGTGTCGTGGAAGATGACTTAGCCACTCAGCAACCACAGTCTCAAGACTGTCGAGAACCGGTCCATATATGCTCGGCATACAAGATTCGAGTCCAGTCGGAGCATCCTGAGCCCTTGCTGACTGATCTGCCGCATGTAACCTGCCAAGCTAGGAAGCCCTCAACTGCACCTAAGTCAGACCTCCCTGGAGAAATGGTCAGTGTCATAGTTGTAAATGAACCTAGAGACTCACAGGAAGCACGAATGGATAGGTTTGAACAGATGGTGCAAGCAATGATGGAGAAGATTGATCGCATGGAAACTGCACGACACGCGACTAACCATGAGGCCAATTCCCACCATTTGGATGATGTGGCTCTAAGGCCGCCTCCTCCTTCTGCCTCACAGGACAATTTTGTCCCTCACCCTCTCTCACAGGAAGACATCGATGCTATGACAACCCACAACTTAAAGAATATGCAGATCCCGGGAATACAGGGTGTAATGTTATACCAAAATTCATACTCCTCTTACATTGATCAGGTGTCGTTTCCCTCATACTGTAAGAAAGGGAAGTTTCCCCTGTTCGATGGAACGACATCCCCGCACCAACATATCGCACACTTCCAAGCGGCATATTGCGAGACAACGACGGATGGGAGACTCCTCCTTTGTCAGTTCCTTGAAACCCTTGATGGCCAGGCCTTTCAGTGGTATGCCCAGCTTCCCCCAAATTCAGTACATACTTGGGAGGAAATGGAGAAGTTGTTCCACCAATGCTTCTATGAGGTCGAGAGAGAAGTCCAAACCATAAAGCTTATCACCTTGACCCAGGAACCAGATGACCCCATCGATCAATTCATAGCAAGGTGGAGGGATTTGGCTGCTTGCCATCCTAATCCCATGCCAGAGAAGGAAGCAGTCCAAACCTGTGTGCGAAACATGCAACTTGAGATCGCCTTACATGTCAAGGCCTCAAGTCCGACCTCCATATCAGAGCTCATCTCTAAGTTTGTGCACATAGAGAGCTTGTAACGTCACCATAGTGGGTCATGACAACAATCTTCAAGCTCGGGGAATAACTGGGGCAATGACAACTCTTGAACCAACGCCCGGAGCAATCCACAAAACGGGGTGAACAGTGCAGCTGTCACCTTTAGTGATTCAAAGAAAGCTACTTCTCAGACTTTGGACCTCTCCAAAGGGGTAAACACAATAAAGACAGCACCTTAGGTAGGCAAGCAGCAAGAATCGTATAACAGGGTACTCCCACCTGCGAACCTTAATCGAGATGATTATTGAGCCAAGCATAAGAATAAGGTTTACCCTTTTGAAAAAGAATGGGTTCATGCACTACTCCGATTATTACTAGAGCAAAACATGATCGAGCTGTCTAAGGCCAAATTTCCTGATCAAGCTGGACTTGACACAGACACAAGATATTGTGCTTACCATCGAAGGATCAACCACCCCAAAGAGGAATGCTACACACTTAAAGACATCATCGAGGCTTTGATCTAGAAGGGTCATATAAAACTCAAAGAGCTTAAGAAAGCATTCGGGGCAGCAGAAGCTTCCCACATAGTGACAGTCCATGAGGAAGCCGATCTCCTTTGTGCTTATTTGTCATGATGCTTCAAGAAGGTCTCGTCATACTAAAGTCGACAAGGCAGTCCTGACTCCTTGCTCAGGGAACTGAGAACCATTGGTTCCTGTACCATCAGATATGGGGCCATGACTTGAGCGAGTGCAGCTTGTAACGTTAAGAGAAAGATCCCCAAGTCACTGGTGCACCGGTGCGAGAGGGCCTCCCGACACAAGACCTGGGTAATGATGATTTAGATCTTGCTGAAACCTCAACTTCCCAACCATGGAGAGTTTATCACAGACGAAGTAGACTTAAGTCTATAAAATGAGAGGCAATTGTGTTCACAAACCTAGCGAAACAGACCAAGCATCTCCAAAGGTACCAAAGTGGAGATGGGCCCCAAGAGCTGCTCGTCGAAAGAACATGGTTCCTCAGCCCCCGGTCGAGCAAGAATTTCTCAGGCCTCTTCCTCGCTTGCCAACCTTACAAGATTTCATCCTCAGTGCGATCATTCTTTGTCCCTCTCCTCACCATGAGGTCATCCTTGGGTCATCTCCTACTAAGGGCACGTCCAATAAGGGTGATGACATTAAAAGCACCCCCCAATGGTCTAAGCAAGGGAAAGACCTAAAAGACTCCCTGCACATGTCCAATTCTGATGATGACGTAAAAAGCTGCCTAGATCGGTCGAGTGAAGGGAATGACCTTAAAGGCCCCTCACTTACTAACCCCTCTTCTTCTTCCTCTTTTTCTTCTTCCTCTTCCTCTTCTATGTCTCCTGCAGGTACAATCTTGAAATGTCCAGACTTCGAGGTTCTTGACAGAAAACTCAAAGGAACCAACATAAGAAGGATGCACTGGAGGCAGTTGAGAAAGACACTAGTGGTTAGGTGCCTCAATCTTGCCCTCCGGATCTGGATGATATGGAGGCATGTATCTCGCGTTTCTGGTGAACCAGGGATTTGAGATCGCTCTCTCAGAACCTTGCTCGAGAGCAAGGGTAGGTATACCAACCGATGAGAGAGGAATTGAAGGTGGGTTTGTGACTTACTCAGGCTGGCTAGCGTGGGTGCCCTCTTATATCACGAAGAAAGCCCCCCAACTGCTTTAGCTGGTTCGGAATCGCCTCCCTTGACCTACAGTCCTCTTGCTTTCCGCACAACACTTCTATGGCTAATTTGTGAGACAAGTGGGTCAGAAAGACTCACCCTTGTCTTAGGGCAATGTACATTCATACGAGAGGGAGATGAAGCATAAGGTTCAAATAAATATAGGAAAGGGAAGGAAAACTCGATGAAGTGGAGAGACTAGCATGGCAACTGAGAAGTTATCGACTCGGAGTGGTAGTAAGACGGGCATGGTTCTCAAGACCAGCATGGCAGCAATACTACTCGAAACTAAGACTGATATGGCGGTGCTAAGCTAAGTCTACCCTCATCAAGTGAGAAGAGAAAAGACAATGAAAATAAAACATGAGACGATAGAGAGATGGGGTCCAGACGGTGCAAGGCGTTCCCACTCACGAACATGGAATAGCAGTGTTGTGGCACTTGGGCAGCACTCGACATTACTGCTCATGGCTAGAGAGCGAGAAATGAACTACGAATGGTGCTAGGCATCACCATTGGCAACAAAAGGAGACAACACGCTCCCACGTGAGTAGCGATAGTCTCTGATGAAGCGCACGACGATAGTCCTTCGTAAAGTGCACGATGGTAATCCTCACGAGGGGCACGACGATAGGCGTGGGATGCTGAAAGGATGGTGATAAGCACCAAATACACGAAGGAAGCTTGTGGATGGCGGTAGACGTTGCCGACGTATCTAACGGGCAGCAAAGGGTATCGCCGTCTACTTTAGACGCGCAATAGGAAAGGACCCCTACGGGTGGCAGAAAGTTCCGTCGTCGGGGTTCTCCACTAAGACGTTGAAGCTACGTTTGTGGATGGCAATAGGCAGTGCTATCTATAGGCCTCACTAGGATAGGGAGATAGAAGAGCAAAAGGAGAAGGACAGTCGGACATGGCACTGCCACCGTCATGCATGACCTGTGTGACCTCAGGGGAGGCATGCACGACACTGCCACTGCCGTGCATGACCCCTGCGAGGAACTCAGACAGAGAAGGAGGGTGAAAGAGAGGAAAGAAGAGAGAGAGAAGAAGAAAAAAAGAAAAGAAAGAGAAAATTACCTCGAACTTAGGGGTACCGGTCAAAAGTTTCTCTCACCTCACTCTCTCTCTCAAACATGACCCAACAATTCTGAGGAAAGAGAAACTTGTATTAAGTAAAAACTCTCTCTTTTGTGAAAGGTTGAGTCCTCTAGTGCGTACAATGCTGGTACGTATATATAGAATTTACTCCAAGGATGGGTAGATGATCAAAAGAAACCCTAATTACCAGAAATTAAGATTAAATTGATTTAAAATAAATTAGAAAATAGGGTGCAAAATGATAGATTTGCCCCTTCTTAGCAATTCATGGAATTCCATAACAGTCCCTATATTGCCCTTGAACTTGTGTGATCTTGCATGGCTGATCCGGGGTCGTTTTGATGCTCGGTTGATCATAGATGATTGTTTTCTTATAGTGCTCGGCATGGCGATCGATTTGATATCAACTTCGAGCCATGGATCGTGTTTTTAGTGCATGATCATGTGACTTGAAATTTGAATGGATCTCGAAACTTCGGATCGATAGTTTACTCATTCCTTGATGTTTTTCGGTGATTTTTTCGCTGAATTACACTGAGCATGCCGTTCCGACAGCGGGGCAACAAATGTAACTCGATTCTCTACTCGAACGAAGATTTTGCAACTTTGGAATTTTGATCGAAATCTGGAATTTCGACGACAAAATTTACAGTCACTACGTCAGCTTTGTGTGTAGAATCTGCCTTTTCATCACACACGGGGTTCAGGTCAGTGATAGCCAGAGACCTTACACCCACGATGGAATTGGTCTTGTGACGATCGGGTTTGCGAGCGACGTGAGCTAGCTGCTCGAGCGAGGCACGATGCTGCTAATTTTCCTGCTCTTTCTTCACAGATCAGCAACTTCTCTCTAGCTTTTCTACGCGCTTGGGTGTCGTCATGGGGTGTGCCACATTGAATCGCTCGTCTTGACTAGATGAACATGCTCACCAAATTTGAGCATTATCCGACTTGGGAAGGTGAGATATGAGCTTCAAAATTCAGTGGCCATGACTGTCCCTTCCATGGCGTGGAGTTGCAGGGTGGCCGCATGGGAATAGCGTGTGACCCCTCCCTTTTCACTATTTTACCTATAACGTCTTCCTGGAGTGTCCGTTCAGGCTGAAATTTGACCCTTGGGGGTTTTTTATTGTACTAGATCTAATGGTGGTGGTCCTATAGATATTTGCAACACAAAAAATATAGCTTAAGTTATAAGGGCCATTTCAAGGTGTTAGACTCTGATTCTGTTGGAACTGTTTATCAGTTTGCATTGCCTTAGACATGTCGAACTACGACGAAACTTGATAGGAGACTTTTGAGAGACCTTATGAATATGTTTGGCCGATTCTAGGGCTATTATGAGACTGTCGAAATTTCTACCATTTGCTAGGCTTTATTGAGTAGGGGCCCCATGTTGATGAGAAATATCTTCCAACAGCATGCCCCACCGAATGTTGTGCTTCGAGAGAATCGAGAAGTACATTCATTCGAGAAGTTTGAGGGATCTTGTCGAAGTCCTCACCCTCAAGGGACTAGTTGCGATTATGAAACGTGAGGTTTTTGTAAGGGCCTCCTCGGACAGAATCATGCCTTTCTAAAGGCCAAATGCTACGAACCTTAGGTCAACATTGTTCGCTGCTACACCAAGTTTGCGTTTGATGCTTAGGGTATCTCTTTATGTCCCGTCTAGCGAGGTTCAGTCAGGGGCTTCTGACTCGTCCCGAAAGTCTGGTCCCATGTAGGTTAGGGAATTTTGGCAAGGCATACCCTAAAGCCTGTGGCGAGTTAGACCCTGGATTCATTAGTTTCTTGCCTTAGTGATGGTTCTTAGGATTTATGGAGGGATCTTTTGGTCATTGTCCTCACCCTCAAAGACTCTTGTTCTTATTGAATTGGGGAGATCTTATGTATCTCTCACTTCCTGATGAGCCATGTTGAAGCGTGGGGGATCTTATGTGGCTCTCACCCCCTGATGAGCGATGATTGTTGGGAGATCTTATGCGATTCTCACTCCATGATGAGCCATGTTGAAATGTGGGGGATCTTATGCTGCTCTCACCCCCTGATGAGCCATGTATGTTGAGAGATCTTATGCGGCTCTCACTCCCTAATGAGCCATGTTGAAATGTGGGGGATCTTATGCGGCTCTCACCTCCTGATGAGCTATGATTATTGAGAGATCTTATGCGGCTCTCACTCTGTAATGAGGCATGTTGAAACGTGGGGGATCTTATGCGGCTCTCACCCCCTGATGAGCCATGATTTTTGGGAGATCTTATGCGGCTCTCACTCCCTGATGAGCCATGTTGAAACATGTGGGACCTTATGCAGCTGTCACTCCCTGATGGGCCATGATGGTTGCGATATCTTATATGGCCCTCACTCCTGATGAGCCATGTTGAAATGTGGGGGACCTTATGCAGCTCTCACCCCCTGATGAGCCATGATGGTTGGGAGATCTTATGTGGCTCTCACTACCTGATGAGCCATGTTGAAATGTGGGGGATCTTATGAGGCTCTTACCTCCTGATGAGCCATGATGGTTGGGAGATCCTATGCCGCTCTCACTCCTTGATGAGCCATGTTGAAACGTGGGAGATCTTATGCGGCTCTTACCCCCTGACGAGTCATGATGGTTGGGAGATCTTATGCAGCTCTCACTCCCTGATGAGCCATGTGGTGTTGTGATTGGATGCTGGCTTTTGAGGACTTTAGGCAGACTTCATTAGCCAGGATTATGACTAGTTGAAGATAGCGGTAGTCGTGTGTCGACCTGTCTTATCAGTCGAAGCGTCCTTTTGCGGGTTTTCACTTGAACAGGGGAAGTGGCGTCATGAAGACTATTTTCACCAACTTCTGGGATCTTTTACCCATGACCTATGGTAATGTCCACCCTTTTCATGTATTTTTACTCACGCTACCCTTTTGGGGTTTTCACCGTGCCTGGATTTTGTTTTCCACATAACTCTCTCACTCATGGTTTTGTGACCATGCCCGTTCGTTATTTTTACTCATGGTGTCCACCATGCCCATTTTTTTTTATGTGAACTCGTATTTAGAGTCATGCCTTCGAGACCTGTGTGAAGCCTTTTAATGTCATGCAGCCAAGACGTCTTGGTAATGTGTGGTAATGTCCTTGATGAATACACGTGGTGATGGCCCTTGACGAAGGTGTGCAGTGATAGCCCTCTGGGTGAAGGGTACGACGAAAGCCCTCTCGGGTCTCGGGCTTGACCCACCCCGGCCTAGACTTATTGCCGCCAAGAACTAGGGATTGGAGCATCATTTCGTGTTTGTCTGGTGAGTTGGTGGTGAACTCACAAAAGTGGGAAGAGTAAGGAGAAGGAAGGTCCGCAGGGTCTCAAGGATGCCTTCTAGGGATTCCTGTGGTTTTCCATTAATTCTGACAGCGAGTGAAAAGCGGGGCAGGGTTTTCCCAGTGGACGGGAGCGGATCCCTGATGAGGAGGGGAAATCCCGATGGGAAACTGAAGGGTTGGGGGAGGAGAAAGTGGACGGTCGCCTCGGGCAGGTAGCTGGGGAAACCGAAGAAACACAAGGGTTAATGCCCTCTGGGAATTGGGGATGGTGGGACTGAGGTACGTCAAGGTCATGCACGACATTAAGTCGTATGCGGCGCCGCCTTCACATGTCCCTAGGCCACATATGGCGATAGCCGTGTTCAGGAGCATGCTGGTTGCGGCGATGGTCTTACACGACATTGGTTTTCCTGTGGTGATGGTAGAATGTGGCATTGTGCTGCGCACGACGATGGTTGCACTGGTGTTGAGTCACGCGCGGCAATGATTATGGACGACGATGTCTTGTGGGGGTCAAGAGTGATGGCAAACAAGAAGGTTGTGCTGCCGCGGTCAGTTGGAAGCCAAATCCTCTAGCAGAGCCGTGAAGTCCATGTTGTTCCATCGTGGGCTGGTTCCTTGGAAACCAGCCATGCCTCGTCAGATGAATTAAAGTTGACTCGAAAATGGTTGGATCCTTCTTTTTGCCTATAACCCTCATTTCAGTGAGCTAACTTCTCCAAGTAGTTTTGCTTCTTCTTCATGAGGAGAGCATTTCTTTGGTGGGTTTGCTTCTTCTTCATGAGGGAGAACTTTCTTTGGTGGGATTGCTTCTTCTTCATGAGGAGAGTGTTTCTTTTTTCCTGTGGCCGTCCTCTTATCCTCAAATGCAAGAGCTTTGCAGCTTCCCTAGTAATGGGACTTTAATTGTAACTTGTAACTCTTTTTAATGCAATGAAAGAAACAAACTTCTTTTGAACTGGCTTGATGTTCTTCCTTTCCATTTCCTTCTTTTCTTGCTATACATACTGCCTTTTAGGATACATCAAGGATAATACTTCTTTAGGTATCATCCACTGATAAGGGGCATCGCCTCTCCTCCATCCGAGTTTGTTAGTACATAGGCCTCGTTTGGCGTGACCTTTTTTACTATGAACGGACCTTCCCATTTGGGCTCAAATTTTCCTTTGCGGCGCCCATGCATAACAATCGGTCTCTTGATTGCTAAAACTAGATCCCCACGAGCGAATGAGTGAACCTTGACAGACTTGTCAAAGGCTCTCTTCATTCTTCCTTGATTGAGCTCGAGGTTCTACTGGGCCTCTAGTCTCTTTCCATCAAGGGCATCCAACTCTGGGTAACGGAGCTTGATGCTCTCATTTTTAGTCAGTCCGTGATGTATAGTGATACGGAGTGAGGGTATTTGAACCTCGAGGGGCAAGACCGCTTTACCTTCGTAGACCAGGGAATAAGGAGTGGAGTTTGTAACATTTCGAGTGGTGGTGCGATAAGCCCACAGAGCTTCGGGCAGTTTCTCGTGCCAATTCTTCTTTGATTTCGAAAATGAATGTTGGAGCACTCCGCACAAAGTTTTGTTGAATGCCTCAGTGAATCCATTGGCTCGACGGTAGTACATAGTTGAGTACTTCCACTCAAAGCCAAATTGGTTGACCAGGCGATCAACATGATGGCTTCTGAACCGAGGGCCATTATCAGAGATTATCTAGTCTGGAACTCCGGATCAGTAGATTATGTGATGACGCACGAAGTTGGCTACTGCGGTCCCTGGAACTTGCTTGAGAGAGATCACTTCAGCCCACTTGGAAAAGTAGTATGTCGACGCCAGAATGAAAGCATGGCCCAAGGTAGAAGGGGGATCGATGGGTCCTACAATGTCCATACCCCATTGGGAAAAGGGCCACGATGTCACTGTAGAGTGGAGAAGCTCCGATGAATAAGGCTTGAGTGGATCTGGCACGCCTATCATCTTTTGGCATAGTTTTGGGTGTCAGCCACCATGGAAGGCCAGTAATAGTCGAGTCTGCGTATGCGTTCATAGAGCTTGGGGCCGAACTGATGCAGCCCACAGATACCCGAGTGCACTTCTTTGAGTTCTTTGCTTACCACTTGTGTATCGACGCTTCTGAGGGGAATTATGTCAAATGACTGACGAAAGAGGACATCTCCATCGAGAAGGGTGTACTTGGTGGACATCTGTCTTATGCCATTGCATTCCGCCCGATCCTAAGGTAGCCTTCCATGCTTTATGAAGTCCAGGATAGGCTCCCTCCAGTCCTCTACTTGTTCAACCTCCACACACATTGGGTCTAAGAATTTGGGCTCCTGGTCCTTGACCTTGGATCCTTTTCCTTAGGACATTTCTTGCTCTGCCTCAACGACATCCTTAGCTGCAAGGAGTGCCCCAAATGGGTAAGGCGGGCATTCAGGGAAGACATCCCTCTCGTCATCTACGTCAATTTCAGCTCTTAAGTCAATGTGTCTCCATTCAGTTACCTAAACTGGAGTGGGCCCTGATGAAGACAATTGAATGGTGGCACCGACCTTCAAGAGTGCATTAACCTGCGAGTTTAGCCTTCTAGGGATATGACTATGGGAGAAATCATTGAACCGGGCCATGTAGGATTTGGCCATGTAATGATAAGGATTGAGTGTATCTTTCCTTACATCATAAATCCCCTTAAGCTGCTGGATGACCAGCTCAGAGTCATCGAAGATGTTCAGGTGTTCCAGGTCTAGCTCTTGAGCAATTTCCAGTCTGATTATGAGGGCTTGATACTCGAGTTCGTTATGAGAAAATGCCTCTGCAAGTGAGAAGGACAGAGGGATCATTCCGCCATCAAGAGTTAAGAACACAACTCCAGCGCTCCCTCTATCTGGCTGGAATGCTCACTCAAAGTACATTTCCCATGGCTAAGTTTGCACCGTACAAAAAACTTCTTCATTTGGGAGGTCACTCGATAGGGGAGATTCTGAAGGAACTGGGTGAGCCACGAGGAAGTCTACTAGGGCTTGACCTTTAACTGCCTTCTATGGAACATACATAATGTTGAACTCCATCAGCAATAATTTCCACTTGGCCAAACGTCCATGGCCGGGTCATAAGGAACTTGACAGGGCCTGCCTTGGAGATTAGCTTGACCTTGTGACCGAGCAAGTAATCGCGGAGCTTTTGTACCGCAAAGATCAAGGCTAGGCACATCTTCTCGATGAAAGGGTAATTCTTCTCGGCCCCTTGCATTCTGTAGCTGAGATAGTAGAGCGCTGTCTCTTTCCCTCCATCATTGTTCTGCGCTACGAGTGCCTCGAGTGACTCACTAAGAGCGGTCACATATATGATGAGAGGCCTTCTCAATACCAATGTAGAGAAAACTGGAGGATTCAATAAGTATTTCTTGATGTCATTGAGTGCAGCTTGGCACGCCTCATCCCATAAGAAGGGAGTGTCCTTCTTTAGGAGATGTCAAAAGGGCCTGCATCACCCTGAAAGGTTCGAGATGAACCTTTGAATGTAGGTGAGATTCCCTTGAAGAGACCACAGTTCATGGAGGGTTGCAGGCAGTGACATGTCCTGAATTGCCTTGATTTTAACTGGCTCGATCTCCAGTCCTTGGTACCTCACGATGAACCCTAAGAACTTTCCTGAGCATACCCTGAAGGCACATTTCAAGGGGTTCATCTTGAGTTGGTGACGCTGCAGTCATTCAAATACCTTTTATAGGTATTGTATGTGGGCGTCCTTTGTTTTATATTTCACCACTAGGTCATCCATATAGCACTTGACCTCCTTGTGAATCATGTCCTTGAAGATGATCATCATGGCTCGCTGGTATGTGGCATCGGCATTCTTTAACCCAAAGGGCATTACAATGTAGCAAAAGACGCCTGTTGGGGTCAAGAACACAGTGGCCTCCTCATCTTCTGGTGCCATCCTGATTTGATTATAACCGGAATACACAACCATAAAGGAGGATTAGGCAATGAGCTGTGGAGTCGACCAACATCTCGGTGAATGGGAGGGGGAAGCCATCCTTGGGGTAGGCAGTGTTCAAATAGCGGAAGTCAATACAGACCCTAATTTGGTCATTCTTCTTCTTGACTGGGACAACATTTGTCATCCATTTTGGGTATTTGACTTCACATATGAATCTTACATGCCTGAGCTTGTTCACCTCAACATTTGATCTGCATCACAAGGTCAGGTCTAAACCTTCTTAATTTCTGCTTCATGGGTTTGATGGTTGGATCAATACCAAGGCGATGGACAACAATCTAAGGGTCCAGACCAGGCATCTCATGATAGTGCCAAGCGAAGTTGTCCCGATTTGCTTAGAGGAGGGAGATATAACTTTCTTTCTCCTCTGGGGACATTTTTACTGAGATAAAAGTCAGCCTTGAATTGGTCACATCCCCTAGGTTGATCTCTTCAAGCTCATCAGCTGCGACCTGACCTCCTTCTTCCCACTTTTCTGGAGATTCTTGGAGTTCCTCACCAGGAGACTCACAAGGATTTTCATTAACCTCAAATGTAGAAGCCCATGATCCAGACATCTTGGCTTTTAAGAGGGGCACAGTGTGGGAGAGTACTGGTCTCTGGCTTGTCCAAGCAATGGAAGGGTCAGCTTCGAATGGGGAGTCCGTGACCTCGTAAATGGGATCACTTGGTGCTTGCCCCGAGCTATGTGACGCTTCATGCACCTGGATCATGTGGCAGGCCTCGTGGGAGTAGGAACCTAAAGATGACTCGGTTTTTTCTGGGGTTGACGGGGCATCGACGGTTGTCGAGAATCCAGTCGCCTGGGCCAGCATCTCTCTAAGGCGCTCTTGCTGTGGCTGGGTGAGTTTGGGCACCGTCGAGCTGCACCTGTTGAGAAAATAGAAGACAAGGGAGGAGAAGAAGAGTTAGAACGTTCTAAGAAGCTTTTTACGTTGTTGCTGGAATTGGACGTGCACAGGGGATATTTTAGGTCTTGCCCCGGGTTTGACTATCATGGGGTACTTTTAGCATTGTCACCCATATTGGGGGAATCCCGAGCTGTTGGTGACTCTAGGATGTTCACCAGATTGGATGAAAGGACGAGGCAAGCTGCGCTTGAGATAAAGTCTTGCAATGTCGATAGTGGGGGGAGGGGCCTGAGGAATTCTTCCTCGACTGGTTGCTGAGGAAGACGATTCCTTCGGTGGGCCGACCTAGGTGCCCGCCGTCTCCTTTGGGTTTCTTGAGGGGGTGTTTGGACCACCCTATCAGGATGATGAGTAGCCCTAGTTTGGTAGACTGCCTCACTTTTCAAGGATTTGAGCTTACTCCGCCCATGGTAGACTTCCAGGGCTGAGAGGTCGAAGGCTCTGAAGGGTCAAGTGTATACTCAAGAGGGCCTGATAGTGGGGCTTCCTTTGGAATGGTAGCGATGGCCTGGACACATTCCGGGAGAACTGCACAAACGATGTGGCCTTGCTGGACTTTCTATGCAACTATAGCTTCGAACCCGGAGCATTCGTTGAGTTCGTGGCCCCATACTTGGTGATATGGGTACCAAATTTTTTTTGTGCCCTGGGTAAGACGTCTCGATTGCCTGACGGGCTTGGGAGCGACAAGGCCTTGTTGGAGCATTGCCTTGAAGAGGGCCTACAGAAGGTGTAGCTCAGTGCTTCCTTGGGCTTGCGTCAAGAGGTCTTCTTGCTCATGTCGAAGAGGGACTTGAGGGTGTCCTTCTGGGTGGCCTTGAACTTCCTGGTACTGCTGCATCTTCTCTGCCAAGAGCTTATGGAAGCCAGTGCATTTGCTGACATCATGGCCTTGTATGTGGTGATACGCACACCGGAGGTTCTCGGTTTCTAGAGGCAGGAACTTGGGTTGCCTTGCCTGCTTGGGAGTGACGATCCCTTCTTCAAGCATTATCGAGAAAAATGCACGAAGGATAGGTGCCCCCTCGTCCTCTTGGATTGTGACTATGTGAGATAGCTCAGTTGCCCCAAATGCTTTCTTCAACTCTTCGAGCTTTATCTGACCCTTGTTGATAAGGGCTTTGATCGTGTCATTGAGCTTATAGTAGTCGTAAGTGGGGTGGCATACCCTCCTATGATAAGCGTTATACTTCTCATTTACCTCTTGCCGGGCCAACTCCGCAGTATTGGCCTCTAGCAACTGTAGCATGTTATGTTCTAGCAGCAGTCAAGGTAGTGCAGGCGTCCACTCTGTATTGAAGGGGTTATTTTTGTGGCTCAGTAGTAGTTTCGCCTAGAATTTTTAGGAGGCAGGACGTTGTTGTAGGACTACCGCTTGCCCTTGGTCGGAGACGCTTGTGCCTTGGAAAGGTTCAGGGTTTGAGGAACCGTGCCTTTAGTGTCAGCCACGGTGACGGTCGCACTGATTACTGTCTTTTGACTGCCCCGACTGTTGGAGCGAGAGTTTGAGCTGGCAGGATGCTGACAAGGGTTGCCATGATGCTTGAATAATCCTTCAATAAGAACTGCCTTGGAGATGAGCTCTGACATGGATGGTGGATTGGATGCCTCAACATGTAGAGCGATCTCGGGAAGCATGCTCCATATGCAGGTCTGAACTGCTTCCTTCTCGATCATGGGAGTGGTATGGAAGGTTGCCAACTATCTCCAGCGGGTGGTGAACTTTTCATTCGGCTCACCAGGTTCTTGCATCAGGGTGAGGAGTTCGATGGTCTCCATGTTCCTTTGGACTTCGTAGAAGCGTTGGTAGAACAATTGGTCCATCTCTTGCCATGTGTGTACCGAGTTGGGAGGCAGCCGCGCATACCACCCGAAGGCTTGCCCTTCAAAAGTTTTGACTAACTGGCGGAGGAGGAGTCGTCCGTCAGTTGTCATCTCTCGACAGGCTGCCTGGATGTGAGCAGTATGCTAGTGTGGAGACATAGTACCGTTAAACAAGGGAGCTTCCCCATTTGATAGTTCGGAGGGAAGGGTACTTGGTCTATGTACGAAGGGTATGGTTTTTAATAGAGCAACACCTCCTGCTTGCTTGGGACCTTGTTCTTGAGGCTTTGGGCCACCATAGCATCAATGTCGGTTTGCGAGATCTCACGGGAGGTAGAACTGTATTGGGAGGCTGATGGAGGAGTTTTCCTGGGAACTATGTCCTCACCAGTCGGGGAATCAGTCGAAGAAGGGGAACTTGAGGCCTTTAACGTTCCATCTTTCCAAGGTTGGCCTGGATCATTTCCTCGAACTTGTTCATTCACTCCTCCTGAGCGTCGTCCAGGTCATTGATCACAGTGACACTGACCGTCTCTTCTGAAGGGTCAGAGCCTAGTGGGACAGTGGACTGCTGAGGTCGGCGAGTGGTGCGTGGCAAGTCATTCTGGAGGGGTAGCCTCGACTGGACTCGAGCATTGTATGCCGATCTTGTGAGGACCCGTTCTTGACGGTCTTGGGACCATGGTTTCTGAGTAGTGATGACCCATCAATACTCTTGGATTCGATCAGGCTCTGGAGTTTGGAGAGGGGAAAAGGGGTTAGGAGGCAGGAGGTCATCACAGGTGGTGGCCTCGACTACCTTGGAGGCTTCTTTGGTCAGGATCTAAAGACCTCTTTCCTGCTTAACCCTGATACGGCTGTGGACTTCACTCCAGAATTGAGCCTGAGACATAGACTGCCCCGCCTTCTTCGAACATGCAAGGGCATGTCTATGAGCTGAAGCAAGGAGTGGGGTCCAAGGACGGAAGGCAGCCTGGGTTTCTGCCTTGGAGGCTGGAGGCCTCTGTCTGACATCCGGCCATTGCCTCAAGTTTCTTTGTGGGGCCTATGTGCACGGCTAACCTGAGGCTGGCTCAAGATGGTACTCTTAGAGAAGACCTTTGAGTATCAGGGTTTGAGATGTTTGCCTGGTGCTTGGAGAGTGACAGAGGAAGGAGCTGGTTCACGACTCTGTCTGAGTTGAGGTGGGAAAGGAACCTTCTAAGATGGTGCGTGTGCACCTTTAGAGTTAGCCGTCTGGGTGATTTGGGGGTCGACTCAGGCCTGGTCAATGGGTTTGACCTGAGGAGGTTGAGACCCATAAGCTTGTGTCTGTGAAGGGTGAGGTAGAAGCCCATCTCTCACAGGGTGAAGCTGTGTGTGTTGAGTGGGAGGACGGAGTGGTCGACCCTCATGTGCTCGAGGAGGTGTAGAGCTAGCGCTGCCCCAGGATGTGGAAAGCAAATGCGTGACGCATGTAGGGTTTGACCTGAGAAGGCCTAGCCTTGGATGTGAGCTCAAGGCAACATGAGGTTTGCCCCGAGGTGCGGCTCGAGTGGGTGGACCACGAGCCTTTGGATGTGTGCAAGGGGTGAAGATATCAGGACCTCTGCCTCTATCCGCCAACCCTCCAGGTGTGGAGGTTCGGGGTGGTGAAGGAACATAAGGGGTTGCCTTTCGATGAACCTCAGGAGCGATGACAACTTGCTTTCCTTTCACGAGAGTAATGAGGGCAGCCTTTCGGTGTGCCTGAGCAATATGACCAGCAAGAAACTTGCCAATAGCGGGGTGTGTGCTATGTGTAGTGGCAGATGTACCACCGATGCAAGAGGCCTTAGTGGAGGGTCTACCAGGGCAAGGCAGCTGGTTTAAGTCCCCTCTCACACTGATCCAGGTGAGAACCTGAGAGCCAAATCGTGAGTTCTGACTCAGGAGGAGAGTAGGAAAGGAAGCTTGAGCAGTTCGCTTCCCTGTGACGACCACGAGTGCGAGGATAAGGAAGTCCTCGACTCGGATGAATGGGTTGAACAACCCTGGTGCCATAGAATTTAATGCAGAAAGTGAAAGAGGTTATTGGTCAAACAAGAGCGAGCCGAGTAAGGGGTAGTAAGTCCCCAGTGGAGTCTCCAAGCTGGTTAGGTGCCTCGATCTCACCCTCTGGATTTAGATGATTTGGTGGCATGTATCTAGGGTTTCTAGCAAACTTGGGATTTGAGATCGCTCTCTCAGAACCTTGCTAAAGAGCAAGGGCAAGTATACCAGCCAATGAGAGACGAATTGAAGGTAGGTTCAGAACTTACTCAGGCTGGCTCACACGGGCCCTCTTAAATCACGAAGAAAGCCCCCCAGCTGCTTTAGCTGGTTGGAATTGCCTCCCTTGACCTACAATCCTCTTGCTTTCTGCACAATACTTCTATGATTAATTTGTAAGACAAGTGGGTCAGAAAGACCCACCCTTGTCTTAGGGTAATGTACGTTCATATGAGAGGGCGATGAAGTGTAAGGTTCATATAAAGATAAAAAAGGGAAGAAAAACTTGACGAAGAGGCTAGACTAGCATGAAAACGGGGAAGTCATCGACTCAGAGTGGTAGCAGGATGGGTATAGTTCTCAAGAGCAACACAACAACAATACTACTCGAAACCGAGACTAATATGGCGATGCTAGGATAAGTCTACCCTCAGTCAAGTGAGAAGAGAAAAGGCAATGACAAGAAAACACGAGACGATAGAGAGATGGAGTTCCGACGGTGCTAAGTGTTCCCACTCACGTCCATAGAATAATAGTGTCGTGGCCCTTGGGCGGCGCTCGACACTATTGCTCATGGCTAGAGAGTGAGAAATGAACTACGAACCATGCTAGGCATCGCCGTTGGCAACAAAAGGAGACAACAAGCTCCCACATGGTAGCGATAGTCTATGATGAAGCACGCGGCGATAGTCCTTCATAAAGCGCACGACAATAATCCTTATGAGGCGGACGATGATAGGCGTTGGATGCTAGAAGGACGGCGATAAGCATCGAATATGAGAAGGAAGCTCGCGAACAGCGGTAGATGTTGTCGAGGTCTCAAGTCTACAGCGAAGGATATCACCGTCTACTATAGACATGCAACAAGGAACGACCCTTGCGGGCGGCAGTAAGTTCCACCATCTGGGGTCTTCACTAAGACATCGAATCTTTTTCTGTGGACGGTGATAGGCATCGCCGTCTATAGAACTCACTGGGAGAGAGAGATAGAAGAACAGATGGAGAAGGAGACTCACGTATGTCACTGCCATCACCATGCACGACCTCTGTGACATCAGGGGAGGCATGCACGACACTGTCACTACCGTGCATAACCTCTGCGAGGAACTCAGACGGAGAAGGAGGGGAAAAGAGAGGAAAGAAGAGAGAGAAGAAGAAAAAAAAGAAAAACAGAGAGAGAGGATTTACCTCAAACCTAGGGTTACCGGTCAAAAGTTTCTCTAACCTCACTCTCTCCCTCTCTCAAATGTGACCCAACAATGAGAAGAAAGAGAAACTTGTATTAAGTAAAAACTCTATGTTTTGTGAAAGGTTGAGTCCTCTAGTGTGTATAATGCTGGTACGTATATATAGAATTTGCCCAAACATGGGTGGATGATCAAAAGTAACCCTATTTGCTGGAAATTAAGATTAAATTGAATTAAAAAAAATTAGAAAATAGGGAGGAAAATGACAGATTTGCCCCATCCTAACCATTCGTAGAATTCCATAATAGTCCCTGTATTGCCTTAGAACATGTGTGATCTTGCATGGCCGATCCGGGGTCATTCTGATGCCCGGTTGATCGTAAGATGATTGTTTTCTTATAGGGCTAGACATGATGATCGATTTGATACCAACTTTGAGCCATGGATCGTGTTTTTACTACACGATCATGTGACTTGAAATTTGAATGGATCTCGAAACTTCGGATCGATAGTGTACTCGTTCCTTGATGTTTTTCGATTATTTCTTCATTGAATTACACTGAGCATGCCGTTACGATCGCGGGGCAACAAACATAGCTCAATTTCGTGCTCGAACGAAGATTTTGCAACTTTAGAATTTTGGTTGGATTCTAAAATTCCGACGATGGAATTTGTAGTCGCTTCATAGGCTTTGCGTGCAGAATCTGACTATTCATCACATACGGGGTTCGGGTCAGTGATAGCCCCAGACCTTACGCACACGATGGAATTGGTCTCGCAACAACCAGGCTCTCGAGTGGCATGATCTGGTCGCTCGAGGGAGGCACAATGCTGCTGAATTTCCTATACTTTCTTCACGGATCATCAACTTCTCTCTAGCTTTTCTTTGCGCTCGGGTGTCGTCACGAGGCGTGTCACATATCGAATCGCTCATCTTGACTAGACAAACATGCTCACCAAATTTGAGCACGATCCGACTTGGGACGGGTGGGATATGAGTGTCGAAATTCATTGGTCGTGACTGTCCCTTTCATGGCGTCGAGTTGCAGGGTGGCCACACGGGAATAGCGTGCGACCCCTCCTGTTTCACTCTTTTGCCTATAATTTCTTCTTGGAGTGTCCTTTCTGGCTGAAATTTGACCTTTCGAGGGTTTTCGACTATTCCGGATCCAATGGTGGTGGTCCCACAACAATTTGAGACACAAAAAAT
The DNA here is from genome assembly GCF_000471905.2 of Amborella trichopoda. The sequence continues at coordinate 2,755,036 of NW_006499751.1, read as the reverse complement.
GTAGCTCTAGTTATAGGGGCCCTTTCAGGGTGCTAGACGCCGATTCTGCTGGAACTGTTTCTGAGTCTGCACTGCCTTAGATATGTCGGACTACGACGACACTTGGCAGGAGAATTTTGAGAGACCTTATGAAGATCTTTAGCTGATTATAGGGCTATTATGAGACAGTTGAAATTTCCACTGTTTGCTAGGCTTTATTGAGCGAGGGCCCCATGTTGATGAAAAATACCTTCCAACAACTAGCCTAGGCAGCTGGATTCTTGACAGGTTCTGACGCTCTAGCAGCTTGAGGTAAGTCAGAGCCATCTTCGTTTGGGAAGCACAAGAAGTCAAAGCCAAAGAAACCCCAGTGGCCTCTTGAGCCTGACTTTGAGCAAAGGCTGAGATAATCAAGAGGGCAGAGCTTCTATTCACAGAAAGCCTATCACATGGTGAAGATCTCAAAGGCATCACTCAACATAGGGCAAATGAGCCTGAGATCGGGGAAGACATTGCAACCTCCACCTTACAAGCCAGGCTTCTTGAAATATGTTAGTCCTCCACTTCTCCCTTAGCTAAATACCCCAAATAATTTACCCATCCTCAAGCTACCTGGGCTCCTTCCTCGCCCAAATACCCCTGGTAATCCACCCATCCTCCAATTCCCTGGAGCATCTCTGGTCCCACATACCCAATCACCTCTTAAGCCTTAACCACAAATCTCCACTGTACTAAAACCAGTCCTTGCCACCCAAACCAAGCCGGCTGCGCAACCAAACCGGCTGCACAACATATTCATCTCGACGAATATGTCTTTAGAAGAGAGAGGTCTTTACTACCTTTTTGCAAGCAAATGCATGACATTACCATGAGATGCCTGGTTTAGATCCTCAAATCGCAGTCCACCATCTTGGAATTGATGCATCTGTCAAACCTGTCAAGTAGAAATCAAGAAGGTTCAGGCCTGATCTTGAAATGCAAATAGATGCTGAGGTGACCAAACTCAGGCAAGCAAGCTTATTCATGAGGTCAAATACCCAAAGTGGCTGGCAAATGATGTACCAGTTAAGAAGAAAAATGGACAAATTAAGGTCTACATTGACTTCCACGACCTGAATGCCGCTTGCCCAAAGGATGACTTCCCGTTGCCGTTTACGGAGATGCTCATTGACTCCACAACTCACTGCCAGATCTTCTACATCATGGATGGGTACTCTGGGTAGAACCAGATATGGATGGCGTCAGAAGACGAGGAAGCTACCGCATTCTTAACATCAAAAGGCATCTTCTACTACACCATGATTGTTGGTGGTATAAGACCAATGGCCTAGAAATTCAATCTTTTAAAATTTTTCCATTGTATAAAAAATCAAAGGCATTAAATGCATTAGTGTCTCAATACAAAACCATAATACATATATTCCAGCCTACAAACATGGTTTATATACATTTGAATAATAAAATTCAACCCTAATAGGTCCCTTACAAATCCCTTGCTCCAAAATACAATTAGCTCAATACAAAATTCAAATATTCACAATGTACATCTCTACAACATATTGCATGATTTGTACAAGCAATTCCTCATTATATCAAAATTATGATTATTTCATCTTCATTCTTCATCCTCATCATATATCATAATGTCTCATATACATCATATACTAAATCATAATAATTCGATAAGATTTCAATTCGTATAAACAATAATGCATAGCATTAAAGTTCATATCGCAAGATTAAAGAACAATCTCAATATACACACAACATACTCAATTTAACTAATCAGCAATCTATTTAATAACTCTAAATACATCAAATTAACATGTAAATATACATGGGGAAACCATGATTCGATCCCCTTGTGCCCGGGCCACGAAAGAGCCTTTTGAGGACTTAATTTTGTCCCATTATCTAAGCCACGGGTGATAATAATAACTTAAGGAGATCAATCCAATGAGAAGAAAATGATTACTTTTATTTCACTTAATGAGAATAAAATCATGAGAGAGTCATGTATCAAAATAACGCTTCACAGTTAGAGAGAGAAACTTAGGAAGTTATGGTGAAACTATACCATGTTGTCTATAAGGGACCACACAAACTTTTCAACATTAAAAAAGGGAACTCAGTGGACTATTTCTTATGCTCAAATATGATGAAATAAATCTTTCATCAATTGTATATTCTCTGTTAAAATTTTAGAAAAATAAGATCAAGAAAATCAAGTTGAAACTACTCAAGATCATAGAGTAAACAAGCTAGTCTACACATACTATATGTATGGACCGCACTATTGCTTTGGGACTCTTCAAATATCAAGTTTTTATGACAAAAAATGAAGAAAGCTACTGTAAATTAAGAATTACAGAAAGCTTTGATAATGGAAATGAAGTAGGAATTAAAAGTATACGAAGCAAAATTAGTACCTTAATGAAGCAACAGTATAGGCTTGATCATATAAATGAGAGACTACTCCATGGAAGAGTTTCAAATGAAAGCTCAAGGAAGAAGAAAATCTCATGGGTGGCCAATTTTTGTCAAGGGGGCTCTCTCTCTCTTTGACGTGAATACTCAAATAGGGGTTACAATTGATCCCATAATTTACTTTTATACTTAGATCATAAAGATGGATTTGATCATGATCCTTGAAGCCTTAGATCAATGACACATGAGAGGCTTTTATCCAAGTCACTCGTCCATATCTTATCACCAAGAATAATGGATGAGCTTTTGACACCCTTCACTACTTAAAACCTAGGTTTATAGTTATTTTACCTTGAAGCCCTTAGCTCCATGTTTTATTTTCCATTAAGTCCAAATTCATGTTTACACTTATGCCCATGATTTTTGAATAATTTGTGAGAGTCAATAAAATATATGAACATGAATATAAAGTTAATATGGGACATCCACACATGTGAATAATGTATCTTATGACACCACCAATAGCATTTTAACAACACTAAAGTTTTACATGGGTTAAACCTTTAAGGTAGTGCAACATAAGATATACCGAAATGCTACCAAATCATATGTGGATAATAATATGAATTAAATTAATTCTCAAAATCCCACACATATCAAAAATGGCATATATGAGCAAATAAAAACATGTGACTTAAATCAAACTTAAGTCATAATAATATATAACACTTTAAATAACAAAATAACATGTTATAATATAATACCAACAAAACAATTAATGACAAATAGGTTCCCACATGGATATGACATCAGCATGATGTCATCCATGAGTGGGGAGGTGGGGGTGCCATGTGGCCTCCCTATGGCCACTTGGGATCATCCCCATAGAATGTCTTTATTTGGTATTTATGTCAAACAAATTTGAAAATCATATTTTTATTGTTTAAAAAAATTTGAAAAATTCTTCCAAACTCCAAAAAATTCTCTAAATGATTTTTCAACATTATCAAACAATTTCCTATCAATATAAAATCTTCTCTCATCAATTTTAAATTAATTTGGGTCAAAGGTAAATAAGATCTTTAGACTTATAACATTAGTTAGAGTCTTTCAATGAGCTAACCCGAATGACATTCCACCGATATCTCAAGCCGACCCAATGGACCTATGCTCCATAGTCTATGGTAAGAACACATAATTGGTCACATCAAAGTCGTTGAGCCAGAGCTTCCCATCACCTGGGGTTCAATGGATTACTGGTTCACCTTTGTGGGACATTTTCCTACTCAAATACAAGGTTCCTCTCAAATTACATGCGCACTAGCTCTTCTAAGTCGGATAATACTATAGAAGAGTACATTCCCCATACGATTGTGGGTGTATATGCCATAGAATGGTCTCGTGATACACGCTCATGTCCCATGAGTCGACAATTCCATACAGGGCGAATACTATTTTAAATACTCGGGTTATATTATTCTCGATTGGATTCTCCAAGCCCTGGCTTATCATATCAACTATGATGCATTTTAATCAATATAGTTCTGACTGGGAGGTAACCCTCACACCTTCCTGAGAGTTCACACTCTCAATGCCTCAAATACTCAGGATATATGAATCTGGGCATAGTGCGCTAAACACCCAAACTCAGTCTCTCTCTAACACGCACTGAGCATAGTACTATTAGCTTTAAGGCCTTGAAAGGCCACATAACCAACATTCTCCCACTTAACCTTTTGAGGCCTTATAAACGATTATCTCGCTCATTCTTATACACAATGAAATAATTTAAAACATCCATTCTCTACCATAAAAGTAATACTTATATCAAGCAATGGAGCAAGTATCAACAACCAAGTTACCTTTCCCAATCTCATATCATACACAAGCGTAAACTATTGTATGCTCCATAAGCATAGTTAATCAACATGATCTATTAACATAATCAATAGTCATGAACTAATAAAAGTAAGGGTGGTTAAACATGTGCAATCGCCAGAACAAATTATCAACTCTTTCTATGTCTGGTGTATGTCACATAAACCACAAATCACAATTTAAATGTCATGTTCGATCTCCTTCATCTACATTCAAATATCATGCAGTTTATGTGTCAACATTTCACATCATACTCATGCCAATGCTTGACATAGTAATCTATTAGGTGCTAATTGTAGAAGTAATCCTTATCTTCAACAATCACATATTCTAATACTGCAATGTGTATCCCTAAAGGAAAAGAAATATGGGAACATATGGCATGGCAAAGAGGACAGTATTTTTATGGGTAGAATTGTTAACAAGATATATCTTATCTGTTATAGTCTCCCCATCACTAATCTTATGTATCTCCTATGTATTCTCAGGTTTCTTGATCACTTTTATACAGACTTTTATGTGTATGTTCATGACAATTTATACTCATAAAGATTGACATATATGTTCACATCTATTTTCTTACTTGCTCTCTCAACATTTATTCATGTGCTCAAAAGTTCACAACTCTATATACATATCAAATCTCAAGTAACACAGATTTTTAGTCGAACAAACATTCATTAAAATCATGCTTTAATCTCATGTTTTGTTCTCAAAGTTTCCTTAGTCACGAACTGGTACCTTATCCATTCAAAACCAAGGTGTGGGAGTAGTGCTTGGACTTTTAAGAAATTCACCATTCAATACATTCAATTTCTTATTGATATTACACTCAGATTAGATGGCTAGCAGGTGCCATCCTGAACCTATTAATTAAATCCAATTCTAAGATTAAGAGAGGTTCAATTATATATGTCTGAGTGACAAAGCACATTATAAGTTCAAATCAATTAGGACAATATCTCATGTAATGTGAGACTTATCAAAATTTATTGTATTTCTCTCACATTAATCTCACAAATTATCTCATGATAAACAACCATTCGCATTAAGTCATATGCATATAGTCCATGCATAGATAACCACTATCAGGGTGACTAGCCCACAAAATGAGCTGTCCTTATCATCATATAATCACATCATAATCCACATATAAATATGCAACTCTACATAAGGTCTCACATGTTATTAAAAGCATTTTCAAGTGGCTTATGCGTACTCCACTAAAAGGCCTACTAGCCTTTTAGACACCAGTAGAAGCTATCTACTAGATCATCTATGTGAAAGTGAATGCATATTATTTCCATGGCATGAAATACATGTATAGAAAAGTGAGGATTTATTACCATAATGTCACACAATTAATCATTGAAAATTCAAAAGTCTTTCAAAGAGATGCCTCACAACTCTAACAAGTGGCATGTCTATAAGTGACTTAAAACTTCTCACTGTGGCACTAAATGAAAACAATAATACTTATAATGCAATGGAAGAAAATGGCCCATGGGTTCATAAAATGATCAAGTTCAAATAAGAGGTCAAACACTCCTTTTGGCTTTATTTACAAATCATTATTATTCAATGCCTTGTCCAATTTTCTTATAAGAGAAATTAATTTGAGATATAAGTGTTTCCAAAATAAATACCAAGGTTCTCTCTTTGTGGATGGTATGGTTTTACTACTTAGACTTACTAAAGATGCTTCCACTGAAACCAACAAAGTTGTCTTTCAAAATAACTTGAATTTATGTCTTGGAAAACAGTTTACTTTTAAGCAAAAATTCAAAGGTTTCAAAAAGGACTTTATTAAAAAATTGATGACTATGAGATACTCCAAAATATTATAACTCACGGTTATGTGGTCATACTATAATGTTAAAAAAACAACATTAAGGGCCATCTTCCAAAATGGAAGAAGCATGTAGTTTAACACAGTCATAACTCTTTAATAGAAAGATAATACAAAGTAGCAATACACAAAATGGGGTGGAATCCCCTTTATGGTTTCTAACATCCTCTTGTGCTAAAAAAATTTAAATATAGAAATCCTCGTTCAGAAGAACAAATGTTCAAGATAAAGTCTCTTTCATCACATTTCCTTAATTATTATAATCCATACTTAAGATACATTTTCGTTCGATTGATCTCAATTTCCAAAATAATGAAAAATGTGCTACTATAAAGGCAAATGTTATCTCATACATGAAAATCCTTTTTTTTTTATGACCGAGCCTAACGTGCCATGTAATAATCCTCATATGTCTTGCATAACATAATACCATATTCACTTATTCACATAAGAATTATGGCGGGATCATGCATCATTAAGTACTCACAACATGATAATATACTACATCACATTATCTCATCATTTAGGAAAACTTGAAATAATGAAGCATGTAGCTTGAGGCACCACAAGGACTAGTCAATGTCATATTCATGATACATCTCATGAGTTCTCAAATTATAAAGCAACTCACAAATAACAAATATTTCTCATATCTAATAATTCTCAAGCAATCACAAGTGCAATCCTTACACATGTTGTATATATTGAATTAGCCATATCCATAGGACCGGTAATTTGAATCATAGATCGTAGATCTAGAATCAAATTACTTGAGCTTATGCCATATGTCTTAAGCTTATATAAGAGTGGATACAAGCATATAAGATCTCAATATGTAAGTATCTTCTGAATACAAGTTTATAGCTTAACTGATGTGTCCAAGTCTTCCAATTATTAAACTCATATAATACACCAAGATATTCTACCGATAATTGCTCACATGATGTCATAGAATCGAAGTAGTTTTTCTTTAAGAAATGAATTCTCAATATCTTAAAATCATACTCATAAGTAGAAAGAAGTAGTACCTTATGGTTTTAAAGTGACAAATTCATAATGTGCCAATACTTTTGTCTTCGATCTGTGATTTGATTTCACCCTTTATTTCTCTTTTTTGTATCTATGATCAGTATCTCATCCATCCACATGTGTTGTTAGTCTTATTGTCAACTTCATAACGTACTATCGGGGACTAGCCTGGATCTAGACCAAGACTCGGGTATCGGGTATTAAAACTTAACAATCACATTTTGGTGGGGTTTATATAACCCTCCCACTGATATAAAACACCCTAAGAATTCAGAAGGACTTTCAACAACTTATACTTTATAATGGGATTACAAAAATATAAAGTACCCATGCCGTTCTCACACATTGAATATAGGAAATAATGTTTTTTTGGTTTTATAGGATGAGCACAGTTCAATTCAATAGACATAACTTTAAATTTACACATCATTTAATCATGACACTTATTCTCAGATAAAAAAACTCAAAATTAGTCTCATTTAGAAAGTAGTATCGAATGATGGTCCGAAGTGGATCAAACAACAAGATTCTCATAGGGTCCATTTCTGCTTTGTATAGTAGAAATACAGTATGACACCCCTCAAGTAAAATGACCATAACTTTCCAAATATGGGAAATTTTCCTATAAGCCCATCATTACATTTAAAATAGACTCGATTCCTCAAAAGTACAAAGTGGTCCTAACTTATTCCCATAAGTTTTGATTGATCATAAACCCCCACTGAAAAAGGTATAAAGTTCCTAAAAATGTCTTTCTCAGATCTGACATATTTTAATAAACGGTCAATAACTTCCAAAATGTATGCAATATGGTCATGATACTTTTTCTATATGAAAATACACTTCATAACACAAAATACTACCAAATATTATTCTCTTATATAAAGTATTGAATGCCTTACCATTATCTCACAAATATACAACAGTTCTGAAAAATAGTCATTCAAAGTTCTCATGCCAATGACACTATCAATTCTCAAATTCAAAGCACATACATCATGGAAATCATGATCAAGTGTTTATTCAATTTAAAAATTAAATTATACACAGTATTAGCATGGGACCATATTAGAGCCCTACTCTGATACCATTTGTTGGTGGTACAAGACCAATGGGCTAGAAATGCAATCTTTTAAATTTTTTCCATTATATAAAAACTCAAGGGTTTAAATGCATGAGTGTCTCAATACAAAACCATAATAGATATATTCTTGCCTACAAACATGGTTTGTACACATTTGAATAATAAAATTCAACTAATAGATCCTTTATAATTCCCTTACTCAAAAATACAATTAGCTCAATACAATATTCAAATTCACAATATACATCTCTACAACATATTGCATGACTTGCACTTGCAATTCCTAATTATATCAAATTTTTTATAATTTCATATTCATTCTTCATCTTCATCATATAACATAATGTCTCATACACATCATATACTAAATCATAATAATTCGATAAGATTTCAATTCTCATAAACAATAATGCATAACATTATAGTTCATATCGCAATATTAAAGAACAGTCTCAATAGACACACAATATACTCAATTTAACCAATCATGAATCCATTTAATAACTATAAATACATCAAATAAATATGTAAACATACATGGAGAAACTATGGTTCGAACCTCTTGTGCCCGAGCCACGAAATAGCCTTTTGAGGACTTAATTTTGTCCCATTGTCTAAGGCACGAGTGATAATAATAACTCAAGGAGATCTATCAAATGTGAAGCTAATGATCACTTTTATTTCACCTAATGGGGATCAAATCATGAGAGAGACGTGTATCAAAATAGCCCTTCAAAGTTAAAGAGAGATACTACACAAAATAAGGAAGTTATGGTGAAACTATACCATGTGGTCCATAAGGGACCACGAACTTTCAACATTAAAAAATGGTACTCAAGGAACTATTTCTTATGCTAAAATATGATGAAGTAAACTTGTCATCAGTTGTATATTCTCTGTAAAAATTTCAGAAAAATAAGATTAAGAAAATAGAGTTGAAACTGCTCAAGATCATGAAGTAAGCAAGCTAGTCTACACATACTATGTATATGGACTGCACTATTGCTTTGGAACTATTCAAATATCAAGTTTTCATGACCAAAAATGAAGAAAGCTATTGTAAATTAAGAATTACAACAAACTTTGATAATGTACATGAGGTAAGAAGTAAAAATATACGAAGAAAAATCCATACCTTAATAACGCAATAGTATGGGCTTGATCACAAAAAAGAGGGACTACTCCATGGAAGGGTTTCAAATGGAAGCTTAAGGAAGAAGATAGTCTCATGGGTGGCTACATTTTTTTCAATGGAGCTCTCTCTCTCTTTGAAGTGAATACTCAAGTTGGGGTTATAATTGATCCCATAATTTACTTTTATACTTTGATTATAAAGATGGATTTGATCTTGATCTTTGATCCCTTAGATCAATGGCACAGGAGAAGCTTTTATCCAAGCCACTCATCCATATTATATTACCAAGTTCAATGGATGAGCTTTTGACACCCTTCACTCCTTAAAACCTAGGTTTATAGTCATTTTAGCTTGAAGCCCTTAGCTCCATGTTTTATTTCCCATTAAGTCTAAATTCATGTTTACACTTATGCCTATGGTATGGTTTTTGAATAATTTGTGAGAGTCAATAACACATTGACATGAACTTAAAGGTAATATGGGACATCCACACATGTAAATAAAATATTTTATGACCAATAGGATTTTAACAACACTAAACCTTCACATGGGTCAAGCCCATAAGGTGGTGCCACGTAAAATATACCTACATGCTACAAAATCATATGTGGATAATAATATGAATTAAATTAATTATCAAAATCCCATGACTTCATACATGCTAAAAATAGCACATATGATTAAACAAAAAACATGTGACTTATATCAAACTTAAGTCATAACAATATATAACACTTTAAATAACACGATAACATGATATAATATAATACCAACTAAAGAATTAATGACAAGTAGTTCCCCCAATGGATATGACATCAACATGATGTCATCCATGAGTGGGGAGGTGGGGGTGCCACATGGCATCCCTATGGCCACTTGGGATCCATGTGGCATCCCTATAGAATGTCCTTGTTTGGCATTTATGTAAAACAAATTTGAAAATCATATATTGTTTAAAGAAATCTGAAAAATTCTTCAAAAATCCAAAAGTTTATCTAAATGATTTTTCAACATTATTACACAATTTATCATCGATATAAAATCTTTTCTCATCAATTTTAGATTAATTTGGACCAAAGGTAAATGAGATCTCTAGACATAACGCTAGTCGGAGTCTTCCATTGGGCTAACTCGAATGACATTCCACCAATGTCGACCCAATGGACCTTTGCTCCACATTCTATGGTAGGGATATATAATTGGTCATGTCAAGGTCACTGAGCCAGAGATTCTCATCACCAGGGCTTCAAGGGATTGCTGGTGCACCTCTGTGGGATATGTTCCTACTCAAATACCGAGGTCATCTCAAAGCACATGCGCACTAGCTCTTCTAAGTCGGATAATATTATAGAAGAGTGCTTCTCCATACGACTGTGAGTACACATGCCATGGAACGGTCTCGTGTCAGGGTACAGGCTCATGTCCCATGAGCCGACCATTTCATACAGGAAGAATACCCTTTTAAATACTCAGGTTCTATTATTCTTGATTGGATTCTCCAAGCCCTGGCTAATTACATTAACTATGAGGCATTCTAATCAATATAGTCCTGACTGAGAGCTGACCCTCTCACCTCCCCGAGAGTTCACACTCTCAAAACGTATACTCTTAATACCTCAAATACTCGGGGTATATGAATCTAGGCCCTAGTGTGCTAAGCACCCAGATTCATTCTCTCTCTAACTCCCACTGAGTATAAGACTATTGGCTTTAAGGCCTTGAAAGGCCACATAAGCAACAATGATGCCCTTTGGGTTGAAGAATGCAAGCGCTACGTATCAACGAGCAATGACGACCATCTTCAAAGATATGATGCACACGGAGGTGGAATGTTATGTGGATGACTTGGTGGTAAAGTCCGAAGAGAAAGATGCTCACATGAGAGATCTTGAAAAGGTGTTCGAACGGTTATGCCTTCATCAACTCAAGATGAACTCACTAAAATGTGCTTTTGACATGCGTTCAGGAAAATTCTTGGGGTTCATTGTTAGACACCGAGGCCTCGAAGTTGAGCCAGTCAAGATCAAGGCTATTCAGGAAATGTTTCCACCAACTACATTGCATGAGCTGCAGCCCCTTCAAGGACATTTGGCTTATATTCAGAGGTTCATCTCAAACCTCTCAGGTCGCCGTAAGTCTTTCACGCGCCTGTTAAAGAAGGATACCCCATTCATTTAAGATGAAGCATGTCAAACAGCTCTTGATGACATCAAGCGGTATTTACTCAATCCTCCAGTACTCACTACACCAGTATTGGGAAAATTGCTCATTCTATACGTGATCTCTCTGGACGAGTCTCTCGAGGCATTATTGATGCAAAACAACGACGAGGGGAAAGAGATCGCCTTATACTATCTCAGCCGTAGAATGCAAGGGGCTGAGAAGATTTATCCCCCTATAGCGAAGATGTACCTGGCCCTAATCTTCACAATACAAAAGTTTCGTCACTATTTACTCGGTCATGAAGTGAAACTCATATCAAAAGTTGACCTTGTAAATTTTCTCATGACACACTCATGCTTGTCAGGATGCCTGGCTAAGTGAGCATTATTGCTGATGGAATTCAACATCACATATGTACCACAAAAGGCCGTCAAGAGTCAAGCCCTCACCAATTTTCTCGCAGCACATCCTGTACTGATAGAATCTCCTTTATCAAGTGACTTCCCTGATGAAGAGGTATTATGCACCAAACTTGCTCATGCGTGGGAGTTGTACTTCGACAGTGCCTTCCAATCTGATTGCAGAGGTGTTGGAGTGGTGTTCATGACTCCGAAAGCCGGTTCCCATAACAAGGTGGAGTATCAGGCCCTTATAATTAGGTTAGAGATAGCCTTCGATTTAGACCTAGAACAACTCAAAATCTATGGTGACTCTGAGTTGGTCATTCTACAGCTTAAGGGGATCTATGACATGAGAAAAGACACTTTCAAGCCTTATCACGATATTGCAAAATCGTATATGGCTCAGTTCGATGATGTATCGTTGACTTACATACCCAGGAGATTAAAGTCGTAGGCTAATGCACTCGCAAAGCTTGGAGCAACAATTCAATTGTCCACCCCAGGGCCTACACTTGTTTGGGTAGTAGAGTGGAGACACATTGTTCTGAGAACCGAAGTAGATGCAGATGATGAAAGAATCCTCTTTCATGAGTGCCCGCCTTATCTATTCGGGGCACTTTTGGCAACCAAAGGGGTCATTAAAGTTGAGCAGAAAATGGCACGGAGTCAAAGTGTTGGAGCCAAAAGGTCAGAAACAGAATTCTTTGATCCAATGTGTGCAGAAGTTGAGCAGGTGGAAGATTGGAGAGAGCCCATCTTCAATTTGATAAAGCACTATAGACTGCCTAAAGATCGGATCGAGCGCAATAACATGCATCAGATGCCTACCAAGTACACCCACCTTGAAGGAGGCGCTCTCTTCAAACGGTCTTTCGATGGTATTCTCCTCAGATGTGTAAACACACGAGGCAAGCAAGGTGTTGGAAGAAGTGCACTCAGGCATCTGCAGATTGCATCAATCCGGTACTAAGCTTTATGAACGGATAGGTAGATTGGAGTATTATTGGCCTTTGATGATTGCTAATTCCCTAAACTATGCCAAAAGATGCTAGGTATGCCAGATGCATTCGAGTCTTATTCATCAGCCTCCAGAGCCTCTACATCCTACAGTGGCATCATGGCCCCTTTCACAATGGGGTATGGACATTGTAGGTCCTATTGATCCTCCTTCTGCAATGGGTCATGTCTTTATTCTAGTGGGGATAGATTATTTCTCAAAATGGGATGAAGCAGTCCCACTCAAGCAAGTTCTTTGGGCTACGGTGGCCAATTTCATGCGGCATCACATCATATACCGGTTTGGGGTGCCTGACCAGATTATATCTGACAACGGTCCTCAATTCAGAAGTCATCATATTGATCACTTGGCTAACCAGTTCGGTTTCGAGTGGTAGTACTCAACTATGTACCATCCTTGGGCGAATGGCTTAGCTGAAGCTTTCAATAAAACCCTGTGTAGCGTTTTAAGGAAGTCAGTATCAAAGTCGAAAAAGAACTGGCATGAGAAGCTTCCTGAAGCATTTTGGGCCTATTGCACCACTACATGAAATGCCATTGATTCCACTACTTATTCCTTGGTCTATGGGGGTGAAGCAGTCTTACCCCTCGAGATTCAACTGATCTCGTTATGGGTCACCTTACATCAAGGACTGACCAAAGATGAGAGAGTTAAGCTTCGGTATCAAGAATTAGATGCACTTGATGGGAAGAGGCTTGAAGCTCAGCAAAATCTTGAGCCCAACCAGGGGAGAATGAAGAGGGCCTTTGACAAGTCAGTCAAGGTCCTCTCATTTTCTCGTGGGAACCTGGTTTTAGTCATTAAAAGGCCGATCATTATGCATGGACGGCCAAAGGGAAGTTTGAACCCAAATGGGAAGGCCCCTTTATAGTTAAGACAGTCTCGCCAAATAGGGCTTACATACTGGCACATCCTGATGGAGAGGAGGCAATGCCTCCTATAAATGGGCGATATCTAAAGAAGTAATATCCTTGATACACTCTCAAAAGGGTTAATACATGGAAAAAAGGGAGTGCGAATAAAAAGTAAGGCAAAAAGAGGGACAGAAAAGAAGCAAGACAGTCTAAACGAAGTTTAACTATTTTTATTGCATTAAAAGGAGTTACAAGTTACAATCAAAGCCCATTACTGGGGAAGTTACAAATCTCTTGCATCTGAGGAAAAGAAGAAGGTTGACCTTAAGCGTTGCTCTTGCATCTGAGGAAAAGAGAATAGTTGATCCCCAACATCGCTCTTACATTTGAGGAAAAGAGGACAGTTACAGGCCAAAAATTCCTCTCGCATCAAAAGAAAAGAGCACAGCTGACCACAGCACTGCTCTTGCATCTGAAGAGAAGAGGACGATTACAGGCCAAAAGTGGCTCTCACAATAAGAGAAGGTGGAAGCGCTTTGATCGAGTATATAAGACATACAAAGTAGACTTCTCTGGCAAGGAATTGGCTTGTGATGGAGAGCTTACCATGTTCACAATGAGGGCCCTTTCACAAAACAACATGGAGTTTACAATTGTGCTGGAGGACTTGGCTGCCAATAGGCATCATAAGCCCGACCTTATCATTGATCATCACACTTTGCCTATCCAAGATAGCACCGTGCGTGAACATTGTCGCGCATGACTCAGCGCTGTGTGCAACAATCTTCGTGCGTAACTCGTCGCCAAGCATGACTACATACGGGTATAACTTGCTGACGTTCATGAGCGAATGACAACCACCGCACGTGGCTAACGTTGTGCGCGTCATGTCGCTGGCTATCCGTGACTGAGGCACTGATAAGCACGACGTGAAGCTAACACTCGTTGTGTTTCTAAGGTAGGCTTGACGTCGGCTGTGCTTCTCGAGGGCCAATGCCGACTGTGTCTTCCAAAGACTAACGCTAGTTGTGTTTCTAAGGCCCAGTGTCGGCTGTGTTTTAAAAGCCCAGCACTGACTGCGTTTCTTGAGGGCTAACGCCGACTGTGTCCTCGATCGCCACGCGTGTTCGCTCGCGATGGTGACCCTCCAGCTTCCTCAAGACCCTTCGTCTCCTTGTGCCTCTTCGGCTCCTGTGACCCTTCAGTTGTCTAAGACTCTTCGTCTCCCCGATGACTGTGCACCTTCTCGAGATCCCTCATCTTCTTATGACGGATGGAATTCCTAGTGACCCTTCGTCTCCCCCAGATGGTTCATCTTCTTAGTGACCCTTCGTCACCCCACGACTGTTCACTGCTAGTGACTGTTCGCCTCCTCGTAACTCTCTGTTTCTTGTCGAGAAACTCCCCTCTTCCTTCGAAAACCTACTGTCGCACGCTCCCTTAATATTTTCGATGGAGGAAAACCCCTAGAGACCAGTGGAAGTCCACCAACAATTCCCTGCTACAATCTACCCCCCTTTTTCCCCTTTCGGTATTCCAAAACTATAGCTGAAGTTCGTTGCTACAAGTCCCGACGAACTCCCTGCTTCCCTCAACTCTAGCAACCGTGAACCCCAAAAGTCCCCTGTATTCCCTGCGTTTCCTTACCTATGTTCCCTCTTTCTAGTCGGAACCTTCTCCTATTCGTCGATGAACCTCTACAACCTTTGCCTATACCCTACGTTCTTGCTGGAGTTCTCACCGGAAGCCTCTCTCCCTTATTATTAAAGAAATTTTTACCGTAGCCTTTTTTACCTTTAGTAAAATGATAAGAATGGGGTTTAGCCCCTTATATAGGCGAAGCTTCCCTGAAGTACCCCTCACAATTGAGGAACGCCAGTCAGGTCCTTGAAGACCAAACGACGATGGGCCGAAACGGGTTGGGCTTTCACCCGAGGCCCGAACGATGTTTATCATTGCTCATGAAATCCAATGCATCAGAGACCTGGACTGGGTCGAGTTCGGGCCCCAGGCCTGAACACAGGTCACCACCAGCTTTGTTCTCAAGACTCAGCGCCGCCTGTGTAACTTGTGACTAGCACCGTCTGTGTAACTTATGGCTAGCGCTGTCTTTGTAACTCGTGCTCAGCGCCGGCTATGTTCTCGAAAGCCTATAGCCGGCTGTGTTCTCAAGAGTTAGTGTCGGCTGTGTTCTCAAGTTTGCTGTCGCGTGTGTTGTCACTGCGCATGCTAGCACCGCATGTGTTACGTCTGTCTGTGCTGACGCCGCACATGTCAATGCTCGTTGCCGCCCATGACCACTGTCGTGTGTGTTACGCTCCCCATGCTAATGCCTCGTATGTTCTAGCACGTGGATACCGCTGTGTATGTTGCACCTAAACCATGACTTGTCATCCCTAGTGGAGTTGCACCCAGGCCGTGACTTGTCATCCCCAATGGAGTCAAGAGCGAGCCATTGTCCCCCATCCTTAGTAGGGGTAACACCCGTACTGCAGCCCATCATCCCCAGTGGAGTTAGGGTTGTTCCTACCTCTTCAATCCCCAGTGGGTGTATTTCACATCAAATCATTATTCCTTCACTATCTTGTCCTCAAGGAGTGGGGTTACCTTTCTATAAACTTATTCTCTCTAGAGCCTCATTTTTCACCCCCAGGGAGTCATACTTGCCCCCTAATCCCCAGCGAAGTTTGCTCCCATTTACCATCTCCATCTAAGCCCCCTGCTAACCATTTTATACTTAGGGAGTCGGATTGTCATTCATGCTTCTACTCCCCATGGGGCTACACCTACATGGGTCTAGTTGTAAGACCTTAAACTGCATGGTCCTAGCTGCATGACCCTAAATTGCATAGCCGTGGTCCAAAAACTATGACCTTAAACTGTAGTGGAGGTCTAGTTGCATGACCTTAAACTTCATGGTCTACCTGTATGACCTTAAACCATAGTGCACGTTCTGGTTGCCTAACGTTAAAAGGCATAGCATTACGGTCTAAAATATATGACCTTAAACTGTAGTGGAGGTCTAGTTGCACGACCTTAAACTGCATGGTCCTAGCTACATGACTCTAAACTGCATAGCCATAGTTCGAGCTATATGACCATAAACTATAGTGCACGTCCTGACCGCATGACATTAAACTGCTTTGCACGAGCCCAGGAGGCATGGCCATAAATTCGCTCCACATACGCACACACACCCTTTATGTGCGTGTTCGTGCATTTCTTCCCTAACCAACCCATTTGTGTGTGCGCATCACTCTCAAACCCCCATTAAAATCCATCCTCCTTCCTTACCATTCATCATTCTCCTACGAGTTTCACCCGCACTCGCAAATGCCACGCCATCCTGCCATCCATATTCATCGTTAGTTAGTGGGTCACCAGTTTCCACCTTCCATCCATACATCCTCAATCTCCACCACAGTTCAGCTGTATGATCTTAAACCGTAGTGCACATCCTGGCTGCATGACTTTAAACTGCTTTGCATCGGTCCCGAAGGCATGACCCTAAACACTCCTTCACACCAAAAATAAAAAATAAAAAACGTAAAAAAAATAACGGGCATGGTGTATACCTGAACAAGGGAACGCCATGAGTAAAAATGACGGACGGGCATGGTCACGAAACCATGAGTAAGAGACTTTCGTGAAAATAAAGACCCGGGCACGGTGAAAACCTAAAGGGGCACTGTGAGTAAAAATGGAAGAATAAGGGTGGACATGGCCGTAAGGTCATGGGTAAAAGAGCCCGAATAAAAGGAGGTTGGTGAAATCCTTTTTTACGGCACCACTTCTCAAGACCAAGTGAAAAACAGTAAAAGGCGCTTGGATCAATAAGTAGGTTGATGCAGTGTTCGCCCCTATAGGTGGCTTTAACCTGCATTCAAAAGAAAAATCCCTGATATCAGGACCCAAAAAGACAAGCATCAAGGAACGATTACGACAGTCTGAGTTCGTTTGCAAAAGGACTCGAAGGACAGAAGATTCGCCAAGAAGGCAAGACAAGTCTCATGAAGAAGAGAACTATTCCCAATAGGTCACTAGCGCACTCCAAGATGCTGAAGGCTCCCCAAGAAGGTTAAGTCAACCATGACTTTGGACCTGTGATGCAATAGTCAGGATTGAGCCCTCAGGGGATGCCTTGAACGAATAAGAGAGGTATCATGATTGTTGAAACTGCTAGCAGAAAGCGAAGATGAACCAAAAGCAGGTCACAAAATGAGGTACCCCGTCTGCCAAGGAATATCTGGTGCGAAAAGAAAACACCACCAATAGAAGGCCCTTCAGTAGACCATCCAGAAAAAACCACAAAACAAACAAACCCAAACTAAATCGAAAAAATTCCCTTAAGCATGGCACTTGATTACCAGCCGAGGCTGATTCTGACCAACGAGGTCCATACAAAATCCTTAGTTATCAAAATCACAAATAGTTCCTTGAGGGTGAGGACTTCGACAGGATCCCTAAAAAAAGTCTCTTCTCCCCCAAAGTCTCCATGGATGGACCTACACATTGCATCCAAACATCTGAGCATCTTAGTCATAGCATTTCATGGATATCTCCTCGGCATTCACGTGGTCCTGTGGCTTAGAAGCAAAAAGAAATAAAGCCAAGAAAATTTTTCGAATGATTCCTTCTCGCTTCTCTTGAAACATAACATTCAATGGGGCATGTTGTTTGAAGACATTTTTTAGCACCAAAAGTCCTCGATGCGGAATAAAAGAGGAAGTCGTTCAATGAAGCCCTGACGTACATTGGAATTTTTTACAATCTCATAATTACCCCAAAGCAAGTGAAAATATTTTTAAGGACTCTAAAAGGCCACCTGCTAAGTTTCGTCACAATCTGACATGTCTAAGGCAGTGCAGACAACGAAACAATTTCAGAAAAATCTGCCTCTAGCACCTTGAAATGGACCCTGTAACTAAAACTCTATTTTCGGTGTGTCAAATGGCTATGAGATCACCGACATTAGATCTGAAAAGGTTAAAAACTCCTATGAGTCAAGTTTCGACTTAATTGGATGTTCCATGACAAACTTATGGGTGAAACATTAAAAAGGGGTGGACTGCACACTATTCCCATGCGTCCTCCCCGCACCAAGTCACCATTAATGGTGACTTTTTTTACAGTCATATCTCACTCATTTTGAGTTGGACTATGCTCAGACCTTTTGAAGAGTGTTCGTTCTGTCAAGATGAGTGTTTCAATATGTGGTACGCCCGTTGACGATACGTGAACAAGGAGAAAAGCTAGAGCGAAGTTGGCAATTTGCGGCAAAAGTTGAAAAGCATTCAGTAGCACCACGACCCACTCGAGCGGCCATATCATGACCCTTGCACATCGGATCGATACGAGACAAATTCCATCGCGTGTGTAAGATCTACGGCTATCTCTGGTCCGAACCCTACACGTGATGAACGATCAGATTTTACATACAAGGTGTTAGTTACTGTAAATTTCGGCCGTCGAAATTCCAGATTTCGCCCAAAACCCAAAAGTTACGAAATCTTTGTTCAGGCATGAAATCGAGCTGCATTTGTTACAATGTGATCATGATGGCATGCTCAACGCAATACAATGAAGAAATCAAAGAAAACTATCATGAAATGAGCACACTATTGATTCAAAGTTTCAAGATCCATGCAAATTTAGAGTCGCATAAAATAATTGTAATTATCATCAATTATGATAGATTTTGAGCATCCACCTATGTTTGGGCCCAATTTTATAAATACATGCTAAACCTAATTGTAAAAGGCTTCCCCTGATTCTCTACATCGATCAATAAAATTTGAGAATTTGCTTTGAGATTGTGGGTGTGTCTTGGAGAGAGAGAGAAGAGAAAGAAAAAGGCTAGTATCCTTCGGTAAGGTAACTTTCTCTCTCCTCCTCTTATCTCTCTCTTCTCTCCTCTTTCTCTCTCTTTCTCTCCTCCTCTCTTCTCCCTCTTTCTCTCTCCTCTCATCTCTCTTTCTCTCTCCTCTTCTTATCTCTCTCTTTCTCTCTCCTTCTCTGTTCTCTTTTTTTCTCTCTCCACTCTTCTTTTTATTTTCTTTTTTCTTTCTTCCATGTTTCTCTCTCTTCCTTTCTTTCTTTCTCTATTCTCTCTTTCTTTATCGTTCCTTGTCTCTCTCCTATCTTTCCTTTCTCTCTCCTCCTCAGTCATGCACGGTGCGCCTATCACCGTGCATGACATTCTCTTTCCTTTCTTATCTCCTGAAAGATGAATTGTGAGTCAAGCCTAACCCTGGTGGCGGGTCGGGTCACTGTCCAGGTCTCTTTCCCTTCTTTTCATGGACGACAGAAGCTCATTACCATCCATGTTTTCCTTTCCTTTCTCTCTTTCATGTCATGAACGATGGAAGCCGTCGCCATCCATGTTCTCTCTCTAGTCTCTCTTTCATGTCATGAACAGCAGAAGCCATCGCCGTCCATGTTCTCTCTCTTGTCTCTCTTTCATGTCATGGATGACGGAAGACATCGCTGTTCATGTTCTCTCTCTTGTCACTCTTTCATGTCATGGACAGCAGAAGCCATCATCATTCATGTTCTCTCTCTTATCTCTCTCATGTCATGAACAACAGAAGCCCGTCATCATCCATGCATCTTCTCTCTCATCTCTCCTTCATCAAGGATAGCGAAAGCCCATTGCTATCCATGTGCATTCTCTCCTATCTCCTTCGTCATGTACGGCGGAAGCCCATCGCCGTTCATGCATCTTTTCTCTCCTCGCTCCATTATCATAGATGATGGAAGCTCATCATCGTCCATGTTTCTTTCTTTTCTCTCTCTCCTGTCGTGGATAGCAGAAGCTCATCGCCATCCATGCTTTCCTTCTCTATCTATCTTCCTCTCTCTTCCTTCTTCCTTATTCTTTGTTTCTATCACTTCTTCCTATCTTCTTTTCTCTCTTTTCCCTCTTTTCCATGTCTCTCTGTTCCCTCTCTCTCTTATTCTTTCTCCTTCATCTTTTTCTCGTCTTCTTTTCTCTTCTCCTTTCTTCTACTCTACCTTTCTCTTCTTCATCTTCTTGTATCTCTCTCTTTCTTTTCTCTCTTATTTCTTCTTCCTCTCTTATTTGACTAAGGGAGGTTAAGATTAGCACTGTCATGGTAGTCCTGTCGTCTAACAGTAATGTCGTTATGTCAGTCTGAGTTACCGTGCCCGTCTTACTACCATGACAGACTAGAGATCATGTCCGGCTGGTTGGTATTAGTTCCGTCGTCTAGTAGTAATGTCATTGTGCCGATCTGAGTTACCGTGCTCATCTTACTACCATGCTGGGTCAATCACCTCCTGGTCTAGCCACTGTATCAATCTAGCCGCTTAGTCAAATCCTTCTCACCCCTTTTCTCTGTTCTATCTCTTCGTTTTCTTCTTCTCACCCCAATCTCTATCCTCTTATTCTTCCCTTCTTTTCTTAGATGTGCACCCCTGTGTACATTCCCTTGGCCCACTTGTCTTGCAACATTAACCATGTGTGTGTGATTGCAGAAACAAGAGAGTACAGGGCAAGGGAGGTGATTTCGAACCAGTTGAGGGACTGAAGGACTTTATTTGTGATCTAAGAGGGCGCCCACGCAAGCCAGCCTGAGTAAGTCCTAAACCCACCTTAAATTCCTCTGTCATCTGTTGGTATAACTGCTCTTGTTTCCTAACAAGGTTCCCGAGAGAGCAATCTCAAGTCTCGAGTTCCCTTAAACCCGAGACATGTGCTGTCAGGTCATCCCGACCTGGAGGGCGAGATCGAGGCACCTAACCAAGCACACAAAACCCTTTTCCTTGAAACTCAGCGAAAAAGGCCAAAAGGGACAACAACAAGCCCTTAAGGACAAAGTGACCTTCTGAAGCCCCAGAGACCTGACACCACTGGAAATGGTATCAACGATAGTGCCACTGGTGCTGGGCTCCAGACTTCCAAAAAGTACACAGGGGTGAATCGAGATGAGTAGAACTTGCCGAGGGAGTTTCGACACCCCCTTAATAAATGTTGTCATTTTCAGGCCCCAAAAAGAAACAAGAGCTCATAGTGAGCCCGAGATGAGTTTCTCTTTGATGTCAGCCGTTTGAGACAAAGGTTCAAGGGGTCGCTTCAATGGTTTACATAGAAGGGGAGCTTGATCGGCCCCACGAAAGGTGTAAGACTGTTTATACTCGAAATTGTGGGTGTAAACAAATCAATGAATTGGTAGAGTATGGTGTTTGATTGCATTTTTAAGCACCTTAAGTCCCCGATGCGGAATAAAGAGGAAGCCGATCAATAAAGCCCTGACATACAATGGAATTTTTCACAGTCTCAGAATTGCCCCAGAACGGGTGAAAATCTTCCTAAGCACTTTAGAAGGCCACCTGCCATGTTTTGTCACCATCCGACATGTCTATGGCTGTACAGACAAAGAAACAATTTCAGAAAAATCAGTCTCTACCCTGAAACGAACCCCATAACTGGAACTCTATTTTTGGTGAGTCAAATTGTTGTGAAACCACCGTTGGATCTGATACGATCGAAAACCCCTATGGGTCAAGTTTCATCTTAAACAAACACATCAGGACAAAGTTATGGGAAAAATATTAAAAAAGGATAGGTCACACACTATTCATGTGTGCCCTCCCTGCACCAAGACACCATTAATGGCGACTGTTTTCACAGTCATGAGTAGAAATTTTGAAGAGATGTATCTCACTCGTTTTGAGTTGGGTTGCACTCAAACCTTTTGAAGCGTGTTCGTCGCGTCATGATGAGCGTTTCGATATATGGTATGCCCCGTGACGACGTCCTAGCAAGGAGAAAAACTAGAGCGAATTTGACAATTTGTGGCAAAATTTGTTGAAAATTCAGCAGCACCACGACCCACTCGAGCGGCCATATCACGACGCTCGCGCATCGAATCGACACAAGACTAGTTCCATCACATGCGTAAGATCTAAGGCTATTTCTGGTCTGAAGGTCGCACATGATGAACGATCGGATTTGGCACATGAAGGCGTCAAAGTTGCTGTAAATTTCGGCCGCTGGAATTCCTGATTCCAGTCAAAACCCAAAAGTTGCAAAATCTTTGTTTGGGCACGAAATCGAGCTGCATTTGTTACAACGCGACCGTGATGACATGATCAATGTGATTCAATGAAAAAATCAAAGAAAACTATCAAAGGATAAGCACACTATCGATCCAAAGTTTCCAAGGTCCATGCAAATTTTGAGTCGCGTGATAGTGGCCTAAAATCACGATCTGTCGTTTGAAGTTGGTTTCAAATCGGTCATGTCGAGCCCAACGAGAAAGTAATCATCTTTCGATAAAATGGGTGCCAGAGCAACTCTGAATCAGTCATGGAAGATCATCCATGTTCTAGGGTGGTAGCAGCTGTTTTGGAATTTCATGAATTGTTGGGCAGGGGCAAAATTGTCATTTTACACCCTATTTTTAGATTTTTCTTTAATTCACAATAATTGTAATTATCATCAATTAGGGTAGATTTTGGGCATCTACCCATGTTTGGGCCCAATTCTATAAATATGTGTTAAACCTAATTGTAAAAGGCTTCCCCTCATTTTCTACATCAATCAATAAAATTTGAGAATTTTCTTTGAGATTGTGGGTGTCTTGGAGAGGGAGAGGAGGGAGAAGAAAAAGGTTGGTACCTTTCGGTAAGGTAATTTTCTCTCTCCTCCTCTCATCTCTCTTTCTCTCTCCTCCTCTTATATATCTCTTTCTCTCTCCTTCTATCATCTCTCTCCTCCTCTCATCTTTCTATCTTTCTCTCTCCTCCTCTTTCTCTCTTTTCTCTCAGCATGCATGGCATTGGACAATCGCCGTGCGTGTCTTTCATCTTCTTCTTTCTTCTTTTCCTCTATTCTCTTTCTTTACTTATCCTCATTCTTTCATAATGCATCTTCTCTCTTTTTTAATCTCTCACTTCTTTCTTTCTCCTTGTTCTCTCTCTTCTCCATTCATGCACGACAGAGCTTATTGCCGGCTATGATGATGATCTCCTCTGGAACACACACAGTGAGCCGAGCCTTAACCTTAGTGACGGGCTGGGCCACTATCTGAGTTTCTTCCTATGTCATGGACGACGGAAGCCCATCGCCATCCATATTTTCTCTCTTCTCCTTCTTATGTCATGGATGGTGGAAGCTCATCCCCGTCCATGTTTTCTTTCTCCTCTTCTTTCTTTCGTCATGGACAGTGGAAGCTCATCATTGTCCATGCATCTTCCCTCTCCTCCCTCCCTTGCCATGGACGGTGGAAGCCCATCGTCGTTCATGTTTATTCTCTCTTATCTTTCCTCTGTCATGGATTGCAGAAGCCCAGCACCATCCATGTTTCTTCTCTTTTCTCTTTCCTCTATCATGGACGACAAAAGCCCATCGCTATCCATGTTTCTTTCTCTTCTCTCTCTCCTATCATGGACAGCAAAAGCCCATTGTTGTCCATGTTTCTTCCTCTTCTCTCTCTCCTGTCATGACAGTGAAAGCCCATCGTCGTCCATGTTTGTTCCTTTTCTCTTTCTCTTGTCATGGACGATGGAAGCCCTTCTTACTGCCATGACAGACTAACCATCATGCCAGGCTGGTTGGTATTGGTTCTAATGTCTAGTAGTAATGTCGTTGTGCCAATCTGAGTTGTCGTGCCTGTCTTGCTACCATGCCGGGTCAATCACCTACTTGTCTAGCCACTGTATCAGTTTAGCCACTTAGTCAAATTCTTCTTTCCTCTTTCTTTTCTTCCTCTCACCCCAATCTTTATCTTCTTATTCTCCCTTTCTTCTCTTGGATGTGTATACCTGTGTACATTCACCCAAAGACAAAGTGGCGTCCCTTAGCCCACTTGTCTTGTAACATTAACCATGTGTGTGTGATTACATAAACAGAAGAGTACAGGCCAAGGGAGGCGATTTCGAACCAGTTGAAAGACTGGGGGGCTTTCTTCATGATCTAAGAGGGCGCCCACGTGAGCCAGCCCGAGTAAGTCCCAAACCCATCTTAAATTCCTCTCTCATCGGTTGGTATACCTGCCCTTGTTTCTTAACAAGGTTCTGGAGAGAGCGATGTCAAGTCATGGGTTCCCCTGAAACCTGAGACACGTACCGTCAGATCATCCCTACCCAGATGACGAGATCGAGACACCTAATCTGCTTGGCGACTCCACTGGGGACTTACTACCCCATTGTCGGATCGTCCTTGTTTGACTAGTATCTCCTTTTGTTTTTTGTATTACATTCACATGGCTTCTGGGTTTCTGAACCCATTTATCAGGATGGGGGATTTTTCATCCCTGCATTCGCGAGCTTACCTCGGGAACAAGTTCCTCGAAATTCATTCCCATCCTTCCTTTTGAACATAGACCCAGTGTCTAGCTCTCAGGTCTTAACTTGGATAGGTGCGACGAGGGACTTTAAGGTCCCTAACTCCCCATCTCCTAGCTCTGGTGGAACCTCCAGCAAACCGCCTTGCATTGGTAGCACATCTACTACCACTCACAGCATGCACCCCGTTACCGGCAAGTCACTTGCCAGTCGTATTGCCGAGGTACGTCGAAAGACTGCTAAGTCCCTATCTGCAAAAGGCAAGCAAGTTGTTATTGCTCCTGTGGGTTGCTTCAAGGCTACCCCCCACATTCCTCCACCACTTCAGGACTTTATGCTTAAAGGCCCAACACATAAAGGAGGAGACCCTGGGGCCTCTACCTCTCACACACATGCTAAGGCTCGTGGGACACCCACTCGAGCCACACCTTGGGGGAACCTTTGTTTTACCTCGAGAAAGTGTTCAGGATCAAGCCTCCAAGAGCCGAAACCTATGCACATGCATATGCATCCCACTACTCGGGGCAACGCCATCGCTGCACGAACCCGAGTGCACGGGAGACGACCACCTCGTCCTCCCACTGCGAACACACTAGTGTACCCTGTAAGGGGCAGGCCCTCACCTGTTCCCTTGTAGACACATGCTCGAAGCTCTCGGCCTCTTATGGTCGGACCACCTGTTCCAGCCCGGGTCGACCCCTAGGTCACTTGGAATGTTACTGCTATGAGCGCACACGCGCCACCTTCACAAACCTCTTCTTCCTCTCGACTAAGACATCGTTGAGAGCTGGTCCCCTCTTCCTCTACCACTTCTCTTTCGGGCAAGCACCTCAAGCCTTGGTACTCGAAGACCTTCCCCAAGAGTGTCATCTTGAAGTAACCCCGTCATCTCGATCATGCCTCTGGAGCCCCTAGGAAAGCTCGGGGCAAAGGCTTTATGGAAGATCAAATCCTTCTTCCTCCCCGGCCCAAGTTGACCTCAGTTCCTGGCCTACACCCTTTGCGTCACCGAATGGAGACAACTCTCTCTTGTGCCAGAAGAGCCGAACAGCTGCAATCCCGATCGCAGTTCTGGCATGAGGTTCATTAATGCCTCAAAGCCAAGAGTGACAGGGGTAATCAAATCCTGAAAAGGGAAGCAACCCAGATAGTCGGGGCACCTAGTTTCGATGACCCTCTACATCAGAATCCCTTCTACCCTCTTAAGACAACAAAGCCCAAAGAAGACGTGCTAGAAACCTGCAAGGTGGTCAGTGTCATAGAGAATGACCCAGCCACTCAGCAGCCATGGTCTCAAGACTGTCAAGAACCAGTCCTTACATGCTCAGAATACAAGAGTTGAGTCCAGTTGGGGCATGCTGAGTGCTTACTGACCGATCTACCGTGCATAACGTGCCAACGTACCTAAGCCCGACCTCTCTGGAGGAACGGTCAGCGTCATGATTGTAAATGAACCTAGTGACTCCCAAGAAGCACGCATGGATAGTTTCAAACAGATGGTGCAAGAAATGATGAAGAAAATTGATCGTATGAAAAGCATGTGATCCCCAGTCAATGCATCTCGTCATGAGGCCGACTCCCAGTACTTAGATGATGCAGTGTCAAGGCAACCTCCTCTTCCTGCCTCACAGGACAATACTGTCCCTCAGCCCCTCTCACAGGCAGACATCGATGCTATGGTAACCCATAGCCTAAAGAACAGGCAGATCCTGGGTATACAGGGTACAATGCTTTACCAGAAGCCGTACCCCTCTTACATTGATCAGGTGTCGTTTCCCTCAAACTACAAGAAAGGGAAGTCTCCCTTGTTCAATAGTACGACGTCCTAGCAGATCACCCACTTCCAAGTGGCATGTCGAGAGACAGCAGTTAATGGGAGACTCCTCCTCCATTAGTTCATTGAAACTCTTGATGGCCCTGCCTTTCAATGGTAGGTCTGGCTTCCCCAAAATTCAATAGATACTTGGGAGGAAATGGAGAAATTGTTCCACCAACGCTTCTATGAGGTCGAGAGAGAGGTCCAAACCATAGAGCTTCTCACCTTGACTCAGAAACCAGACGAACCCGTCGATCAATTCATAGCAAGTTGGAGAGATCCGACTGCTTGCCATCCCAATCCTGTGCCTGAGAAGGAAGCAGTGCGGACATGTGTGTGAAACATGCGACCTGAGATCGCTCAACATGTTGAGGCCTCTAATCCAACCTCCATGTCAAGGCTTATCTTTAAGTCTGTGCGCATAGAGAGTTTGTCACACTACCAAAATAGGTCATGACAGCAATCTTCAAGCTCGGGCAATAGCCGAGGCAATGGTAACTCTCGAACCAACCCTCGAGGAAATCATCAAAAAGGGGTGATCAGTGTAGCTGTCACCGTAAGCGATCCAAAGAAGGCTGCCTCTCAGACTTTAGACCTCTCCAAAGGGGAGCACGACAAAAACAACACCTAAGGCTGGCAAGCAGTAGCAGTCCTACAACCGGGTACCCCCACTTGCGAACCTTAAT
Source organism: Amborella trichopoda (assembly GCF_000471905.2). The sequence continues at coordinate 2,727,407 of NW_006499751.1, read as the reverse complement.
CAAGAAGATTATTGGACCAAGCACAAGAATAAAGTTTACCCTTTTGGAAAAGAATGGGTACCTGCATTACTTCGACTGTTATTGGAACATAACATGATCGAGCTGCCTGAGTCCAAGTTCCCTGAGCAAGCAGGACTCGACACTCATGTAAATTACTGTGCTTACCATCAAAGGATTAACCACCCCACAGAGGAATGCTACATGCTTAAAGGCATCATTGAGGCTCTGATCCAGAAGGGTCAGATAAAACTCGAAGAGCTAAAGAAAGCATTCAGGGTAGCAGAAGCTTCCCACGTAGTGATAGTCCATGAGGAAGATGAAACGCCCGATCTCCTTCGTGCCTTTTTTGTCATGATGATTCAAGAAGGTCTCATCATACCAAAGCCGGCAAGGCAGCCCCGATGCCTCGTCCAGGGAACTGAGAACCATTGGTGCCCGTACCATCAGATATGGGGCCACAACCTAAGCGAGTGCTCCAATTTTCATGACATAATCGTAAAGAAGATATAGGGATGCCAAGAAGCTTGTAACGTTTTGGAAAAGTCATTGCTCCACCGATGCGAGAGGACCTCCCAACACAAGACCCGTGTAATGATAATTCAGGTCTTGTTGAACCCTCAACTTCCCAACCATGGAGAGTTTACCATGAGCGAAGCAGACTCAAATCTTTGAAGCGATAGGCAGTTTGTAGAGCTAGGGCTGTTCACAAACCTAGCGAGATGAATCATGCACTTCCGATGAAAACCAGGAGAAGATGTGCCCCAAGGGCTGCTCGTCGAAAGAACAAGGTGCCTTAATCACCAGTCGAGCAGAAATTTCTCAAGGCTCTTCCCCCGTTGCCTACACAGGACTTCATCCTCGACGCAACTTTCCTTACTCCTTCACCTCACCAAGAGGACGTCCCTGGGTCATCTCCTACTCGGGGCACATCCAATGAGGGTGATGATGTTAAAAGCACTCCCCAGCGGTCTAAGCAGAGGAAAGATCGAAAATACTCCCTGCACATGTCTAACTGTAGTGATGGTGTAAAAAGCTGCCCAAATTGGTTCGATGAGGGGAACGACCTTAAAAGTCCCTAACCTACTAACCCCTATTCTTCCTCTTCCTCTTCTCTTTCTTCTCCTTCTTCTTCTATGTTTCCTATAGTTACAGCCTCGAAATGTCAAGACTTCGAGGCTCTTGACAAAGAACTCGAAAGAACCAACATAAGCAGGATGCACCGGAGGCGGCTAAGAAAGATGCTAGCGTATGTGGCTGGATTCTTGACAGTTATTAACGCTCCGGCAGCTCAAGCTAAGTCAGAGCCATCTTCTTCCACAAAGAAGCATAAGAAGTCAAAGTCAAAGAAACCCCAGTGGCCTCCTGAGCCTGACTTTGTGAAATGGCTGAGAGAATCAAGAGGGCAGAGCTTCTATTCACAGGAAGCCTATCACATGGTGCAGATCTCAGAGGCATCACCCAGCACGGGGCAAATGAGCCTGAGATTGGGGAAAATGTTGCAACCTCCACCTCAGAAGCCAAGCATCTTGAAATCTCCTAGTCCTCCACTTCTCCCTCAGCTAAATACCCCAAATAATTTACCCATCCTCAAGCTACCTGGGATCCTTCTTCACCCAAATACCTTAAATAATCCACGTATCCTCTAATTCCCTGGGATGCCTTTGATCCCATATACCCAACCATGTCCTAAGCCTCAACCTCAGACCGCCCAAACCAAGCTGGCTACGCAATCAAGCCAGTCAAATGACCAAAATACACCTCTTCCACCTAAACCTGTTCCTCAATCTCCTATACCACCCAAACCAGTGGTAGGATCGAGAGCACAAAAGACTGACCAAGAAAAGGTGAAATATGATGTGATAGGGCACTTGAGGAAGCTTCCAGCCCTTCTCAGCGTCTATGATGCCCTCATGCTCTCAAAGGATTACCGTACTGATTTGGTTCAAGCTCTTTCTAATCAAGAGGTGTACAAGACCGAGGTGGAGCTCATTGAGGTGGACCCAGCGATCTTAAGTGGATGTATGGTGATCACTTTCTCAGAGGATTATCTGCAACTGGGAGAAAAGTTTCACAACCGCCTTTTGTGACTGGTGAATTACATGCATGCCCCATCAACCGAATTATGTTGGGTGGAGGGTTAACAGTCAACCTTATCCCAAGGAGATTCCTCACTCGATTGGAATTAGGATCTGAGGATCTCACTCCGACCCATATCACAGTCTAGGGATTCAATCAGTCAGGAGAGAAGCTGGCTGGCACAGTCCGCCTTCGTCTCAAGATCGGTGAACTAAACAATAACACTCAATTTCATGTAATCGACACTGACACATCCTACAACATCCTCCTCGGCCGCCCTTGGCTTCACGACCAGGGGGTGGTTCCATCGACATTGCACTAGTGCTTCAAGTATAGTCGAGATGGGAGACAATATATGGTCTATGCTGATAAAAGACCATTTCCTGTAGCCAAAACTCACTATGCTAATGCTAAGTATTACTTTACAGATTTGGAGTCACCTCTAAAAGTCAAATAATTGTGACCACAAGTCTCTGAGGAAGAAAGAACCTTCGCCTCATGAAGATGTTAAGGACATCAGGCGAACGCTGGTGAACATGTTCAAGGAAGAGGAAAAACAAGGCATAATTTTACCTCTGACTCCCATTCAGCCCAGCATCCCATTCACTATCCCTGAGGAGGCTCATCTTCACCTAAAGTTGAGGCTTCCCCCTCCACTTCCAGTCCAGAACCATCTTTGCAAGAGGGTGAATCAGAGGTCACTCTTGAGATTGAGGAAGTCATGGGGACAGAACTCCAAGCTCCAAAGGTCACTTACATGTCGGACCATCAAAAAGTCCCGCTTGTCCCTATTGCGCTCTTGAAAGCAGAATCGACGTGCCATCCAACACGGAAGGTACTCCAAACTCTGGTGACCATAAACAAAGAGGATGCTCCGCATCTCAAAGAAGGGTCTATTCAGACCTGTAGTCAGCCACAAGTCCTACACTTTCCTGATTCTTTGGGAGGGGAGCAGTTCGAGAAGGCTCAGTAGTCTCGCCCTAAAGAGCATGATCCTCTGGAAAAGTTAAGAAGTAAAGTGCGTAGTCTCTAGAGCCATCTGGAGGATATACGTATTGCTTCAAAACATTTAAAGGAGTTCATGCCTGAGACCAAGAGCTACGACGAACTTGAAACAAATCTTCCTCGAATAGAAGTTAAAGCCCCTCTTGATTGGACTATTTATAACAAGAAATCTCATCAAATGATGAGAAAAATGAATTATGAGCCCCTGTTTAATCAAACATTAAGAGGAGAAGATGCAACTACTCCTCCATTTGAGATCATTGGAACCACAACAGTTTGTCACAGAACAAAGCAAGGCTAAGGGTTCCCCTCAGTAAAACAGCAGAAGCAGTAAAAGCCCTGAGACATGGCCTACCTAAGAGCGAGAGATGAAATGCAGTGGAGCAAAAAGAAAGAACAAAGCCAGAGGACAAAAGAGGCTTTTCATTCATAAATCCAAAATTTTTACATCTGTCGGTATATAAAGAAAGAAAAAAAGCAAAGAAGGGACATTCTAGAAAACAATCAATGATTTTATCGATCTTCGCTCTGGGTGCTACAGAAGAGGCCTAGAGATTTTGAATACGCTCCATCAGCTTGACTACCATTTGAGCCTCCTGCTTCATGGAGGTGGTTTCTGACTTAATGGTGTGAGTGAATTCTGATAAATCCTCAACCAAAGAGGCATACAAAGCCTTCCTCTGAATCATCTCCCTCTCAAGATCATGAAATTCGCTCCTCAGCCTCGCATCTCCGCCCTTATGCCTATCATTCTATTAAAGCAAGCCCTCCCTTCCATCTTGAGAGCGGGTTAATGGGCAACCGTAGTATACCTCTTATGAGGGCAAGAATCTATTCCCTCATGACGATGTGAGATTGACGCCTTCAAGGACGCCAGCCAGTTGGTCTCTGCCTCATGATGCAATCTTCATGACCTCGAGATCTCCAATTCATTAAAGTAGCATCAAAATGAGAGAGGACTTCCGGCGCATTCCCAAAAACAGTAGTTTCAGCAGCAAATTCCCTGAGTTTGGCCAATGCCTCGCCTAGCTCCGTAAAAGGTAGCTCCCTTAAACCCTAGAGTCTTGCATGGAGCATGTCCATAATTATGTCAAAAACCTCGCTGAAAATAAGTCTGAATGGTACTATCGGGTTCACCACTACGGAAAGATCTTAAGTTTCGAGGGCTGGGCTCGAAGGGGTGATAGCCAGGTGAGTCACTGGCTCTTCTGGCCAAATCGTGAAGCACAAAGCCTCGGTCATTTCGGATTCAGAGGCAGCCCCAACCTCAGTTTACCTAGTCTCCTCAGCCTCCTCACCATGATCCTCACCTGTTGGGGCCACCACTTGGGTCTCAGTGTGCTCCAATGCAACCTCCTCCCCTTGTTTCTCACCCTCTGCCATGATCTCAACAAGTTCAAGGCTGGTATCTCTTCCTTGTTCCTCACCCTCCTGAACTGTCACTTCCGCTTCGACACGTTCAAGGGCCACCTCTTCCCTTTGGCCTTCATCTTCTAAGGTCACCACTTCAGACTCAGCAATGGCCTCTTCTACCTGGCCCGCATCATCTACAGCCAAAACCTCTTCTACAAAACTCTCAACCCCTTCATCTTCATGACCTGCGCACTCTGGGGAAGCAGCCTCTTGATGCTCAAGAGCCTCACTAACCATAGACTCCTCCTCTTGAAGGATGTATGAGCCCTCATTATCCATGATCACAGCCCCTGCCTCAGTTGGAGCAGTAACCTCCTAAGGATCAGAGGCCATATCAGTGTCAGGTTCCTCTCCTTGAGCAATAAGAACTGGATCTGACTCAGGAACCACCCTTGGACTTAGAGACACCACCCCAAGTTCCGGAGTCACTTCTAGATTAGAAGCGATGATAATAGGCTCAGTGGGGCCAGATTCATCCACCTCGATCTCTGAAGAAGTATAAAACAATTTAATAGAGGCAAAAGATGATCAATAAAGGGCAGAGGGTGACACTGAGGGAGCAGTTAATGAATCAGAAGAGGAAGAGCTACTTCCTGATTCCAAAATGACAGGAAGTTTGGCACCCTTACGTCTTTGAGCAGGTCTAACAACCTGAGCAGTGCACAAGTTCAGGTAGGGGTAGAGCTCTTCCTTTTCTTCCCTCTTGCTGAAGAAGAAGCAGCCGCCTCAGAGCTCCGCACTTGTGAAGAATCTGCAACAAGAGCACTGTGGGGGGCCGATCCCAATCAATGCGTTCAAGTCCTGGATTGCACGTCCTTCATGACCTGGGATCTTTCAACCCTCTCTCCATTCGAAGATAGAGCTGAGTTTATCAAAAAGACTCCCAGTATTTTTCTCCCTGGCAAGAAATTGATGTGAAGTGTCATCAACCGTTATCTCTCGAGGAATCCCAAGTGCCTGCCAATTCCAAGATAGCCCAAGTCAAAGACCTCTCCAAAGAGGAGAGTGTTGACGATTCTCCTTTGTCTAGTCTCTTGGCTCCAATTGCAGTTCTCCCCTTTCTAGGGGTGATCAGCATCCCTGTATACTTGGCTGGTAATTCTCCACCAACGTGCATAGGCCTCGGTCACTCAGACCCTTCTACTAAAATGTGGTACCACATATTTGCTAACCTCAATCATCTCCAAGTACCCTTCAAGTCCGGCACTGTGTGGGGTTTGACAGGCCAAAACCCTGCCTCTAACGCCCAAGATAAACATGAGCTCCTTGATTGTTTTGGGAGCACCATCCAGTTCATCAATAAAGGCGCGGTCAGTAAAGCTCCCAACTGGAAATGGGACCCGACGCATACTTGAGGAGTCATTCCCAAATAAGTTCCGAGCCTCCCCGGGGCTATGAAAGGTAGCCTTTTGCCCCCATTTCTCATCAAGAAGGGGCACATTTTATCCCCTGTGCCCTGATTCTAATATAGCTGGCAGGGACATTGGCCTCTAGCCTCCCTTACACATAATGGATGGGGAATGGTGTCTTAAAGTCCCCAGGAAAGGCTTTGCCCCGAACAAAGCCATTAGCCCCCTCTTTGCCTTTATAAGCTTTCCCCCTCGAGATGGCTCCCAGTCCGTGGTAGATACTGCATAAGACTAGTTGAGCAAGAGCATACTAGTGTCGCCTCACTATGTCGCAGGCTACTTAGAATATGCCTGGACGAATGTCATATGCCCCTCTGAGGATAGCAAATTTGCATAGAAACAAGGCCAAATATGCAACTAAGAAGACACAGTCATCACTGGTCTCAGATTGATAGATGGGTAGTGTCCCCTTTACAACTGACTTCCCCTTCTTTCTTGAAGTACCTCGACCATCCTCGCGATAATCCCCGCAAAAGAATTTTACCCATTCGATGAAGGTTACCCAACCGTTGCTAGATTTGGAATGAAGCAACTGGTAAATCTAAAAAAATTTCTTAAGACTTGCAAGTGGTTCCTCTCCCACTAAGTGAGCACCACCAAAGATGACTGAGTTCTAAGGCACGAACTAGTCATACATTGCTTCGATCAGTGGAAGTCTGCCAATGAAGTGAATATCCAATAAAGATACTCCTGCTTTCCCATGCTCAAGGTGCCAGGTGTTGCTAACATGACTCCATGTCTCCAGCAGTACCTTGATGTTATTGGAGCACTGATCATAATATCCAGTTGAGCACTGGCCTATAGCTGTTTGTGTTCTCAAAAGCTATCGCCGACGGTGTTTGTAGAAGGTAGTACTGGTTGTGTTCTCAAAAGCTAGCGCCGACGATGTTTGTAAAGGCTAGTGCCGGCTGTGTTTGCCGAGGCCCAGTGTCGGCAGCATATGTAAAGGCTAGCACCGACTGTGTTCGTAAAAGCTAGCACCGGCTGCGTTTGCTGAGGCCCAGCGCTGGCTGTATTTGTAAAGGATAGAGCTGACTATGTTCTTAATAGCTAGCGCTGATTATGTTCACCAGTACTTAACGCCGACTGTCTTCTCCGAACCTAGTGCCGGCTGTGTTTCTCAATACCTAGCACCGGCTGTGTTCTCAAATCCTAATGTCGGTTGTGTCCTTAAGAACTAACATCGACTTTGTTTGTCAAAGACCAATGCCGACTGAGTTCAAATCCTTCACACGTGCCATAGATTGCACACGTGTCACCTCGAGCCCCGGGTGCACCGCTTGAAAACTGTCGCTCGCGACGTGGTCTGACGCACATCTTAACATATGTGGTTTGATAGTCGTTTACCTCCTAGTGACCCTTCATCTCCAAGCAACCACTCACTCCCTACGACCTCTCGATTTCCTACCGGGAAACCACCCTCCACTCACCGGAAACTCGTTGGTGGACCCTTCTCCCTTCCTTCACAACACCGAAATCGAGAAATGACCAGAAACCTATGAAAAAGCTCGGTGACCCTCGTTTGCCTCTCTCCCACCTCTCCAGTGACCTAGATGCTGGAATACCTCTGCAATTCATTGGCATTCACCCTCCTTCACCTGAACTCTTTTTTCCTCATCAGAAACCTTGGCACTTCTTGGGAAAATCCTACTAACACCCTATCGGAGCCTCTAACTGTGCCGAAATACCTGTGTTTCTGTACACTATCGGAATTCCCATGCTGAAGGTCTCTTCTTTCTCTCTCTCATTGCTAACCTTCGGTGAAAATGGTAAAAATGGGGTTTTTCCCCCTTATATACAAGAAGCTTCCCCGAAGTGCCCCTAATAAATTGAGAATGCCAGGTCGATCCCTAAAGACCAAACGACGATGGGCCTAACCGAGTCGGGTTCAAGCGGAACGCCCGAATGAAGTTTACCGCCACCCATGAAACCTTATGCATCAGAGACCAGGACCGGTCCAGCTCAGGCCCTAGGCCCAAACATAGGTTACCGCTAGTTATGTTCTCAAAACCCAACATCGTATGTGTAATTTGTGCTTAGCGCCGACTGTGCTCTTAATGACCTAACACCAACTGTGCTCTCAAAATCTAGCATCGACTGTGCCAAGCACCGGCTGTGTTCTAAAGTTTACCACCGTGAGTGTTGCTACTGCGCACTCTAGTGCGATGTGTGTTACCGCTGCATGTGTCAATGCCTACTGTCGTTCAAGTCTACCGCTGTGTGTGTTATGCTCCCCATGCTAACGTCATGCATGTGCTAGCACCTGGTTACTGCCGTGTGTGTCCCACCACTATCCCCAGTGGAGTTGCACCCAGGTCGTGACCTGTCATTCCCAATGGAGTCAAGAGCAGTCCACTGTCCCTCATTCTCAGTGGAAGACACACTCGTACTGCAGCCCTTTTTCCCCAATGGAGTTAGAGTCATTCTTACCTCTGCAATCCTCAGTGGGTCTGTTTTATACCAAGTCATTATTCCTTTGTTATCTTATCCCAGAGAGTCAGGATAACTATTCTCCATGGAGTTTCATTTTTCATCCCAAGAAGTCACACTTTCCCTCCTCATCCCCATGAAGTCCGCTTCCGTTTTCCATTCCTCGTTGGGCCATCATTTCCATCTAAGCCCTTTGATGATCTTAAGAATTTTATCCCCAGGAAGTCAGATTGCCATCCACATACTCTTTCCCCATGGAGCTTCACCTACATGGCAACCCACACAAAGGTCTAGGTGCACGACCCTAAACTGCATAATCCAAACTATACGACCTTAAATTGTTGCAGCGGTCTAATTGCATGATCTTAAACTGCATGGTCCATGCTGCATGACCCTAAACTGCACAGCCATGGTCCAAACTATACAACCTTAAACTGTAGTGGAGGTCTAGTTGCACACCCTTAAACTGCATGGTCTTAGCTGCAGGACTTTAAACTGTATTGCTATAGTTTGAGCTATATGACCTTAAATTATAGTGCACATCCTGGCCACAGGACGTTAAACTGCTTTGCATAGGTCTAGGAGGCATGGCCTTAAATAAGCCGCCATACACGCGCACATGTCCTTTACATGCGTCTTCACACACGTCTTTCCTAACAGACCTGCCCGTGTGCGTGCATCACTCTCAAACCCCCGTTAAATCCATCTTCCTTCATTACCACCATCTATCATTCCCCAGTGACTCTTACCCGTGCTCACAAAATAGTAAGCCATCCCTCCATCCACACTCGCCGTCAGTTAGTGGGTCACCACTTTCCACCTTCCATTCATACATCATCCATCTTTTATGGGCAGCCTCATGTCATCCCCCCAAAGTGAGTCAAACCACCACCATACTCACTTCATGGCCTTTATAAATTGTCATCCATCTCCACCACGGTCCAGCTATATGACCTTAAGCTATAGTGCATGTTCTGGCCGCATGACGTTAAAAGGCTTCGTGCAAGTCCCAAAGGCATGACCCTAAACACACCTTCACACACAAAAAAAAAGAAAAAATAATAATAATAATGACAGACGTGGTGTATACGTGGATAAGGGAACACCATAATTAAAAATGATGGACAGGTATGGTCACGAAACCATGAGCAAGAGAGTTCCGTAAATAAAAACCCAGCACGGTGAAAACCTGAAAGGGTACCGTGAGTAAATATGGAAGAAAAGGGTGGACATGGCCAAATGGTTATGGGTAAAAGAGCCCCAAATAAAAGGAGGTTGGTGAAAACTATTTCTACAGCGTCGTTTGAAGATATTTTCAACACCATGAATCCCTGGTGCGGAATAAAAGAGAAGCCGGTCAATAAATCTTGATAAGCAGTGGAAATTTTGATAGTCTCAGAATGGCCCCATAACAGGTCAAGATCTTCATAAGGACTCCTAAAAGTATCCTGTCAAGTTTTGTCGTATTTCGACATGTCTAAGGTAGTGCGGACTAAGAAACAGTTTCGGCATAATCAACCTCAAGCACCTTGAAACAGACCCCTATAACTGGAACCCTACTTTCAGAGCATCAAATGGCCATAGGACCCTTTCCATTGGATTCGACATGGGTAAAATTTTAGCTTAAACGGACACTTCAGAAAGAAGTTATGGATAAAAGATCGAAACAGGAGGAGCCGCACACTATTCTCGTGTGGCCACCCTGCAACTAAACTCCATTAAAGCACAATCACAAACAGTGAACTTGCAATGTCCATATCTCCTTCACTTGAGACCGGATTGCACTCAAACTTGTTGAAGCGTGTTCGTATTTTTGAAACGAGCATTTTGATATGTGGTACGTCCCGTGACGATGTCGGAGCAAGGAGAAATACTAGAGAGAAGATTGTGATTCAAAGAAACATGTTGCGAATTTCTAGCAGTAGCTTCGGTCACTCGAGCGGCCATATCACAGTTCCCTCAAGCCTGTCGTTGCTGCATTCTCGTGTCACAGACGGCGATGCCTATTGCCACCCGTGAAAGGTCATTGCGGCCTTCCTGTGTCACAGATGATGATGCCTTTTACCGCCTGCGAAGGGTCGTTGCTGCCTTCTCGTGTCGTAGGCGGTGATGCCTATTGCCGCCCGTGGAAGGTCATTGCTGCCTTCTCGTGTCGCAGACGGCAATGCCTATCGCCATCTGAGAAGGGTCACTGCAGTCTTCTCGTGTCGTCGAGGGTGATAGGCAACGCCGTCTACAGTTCACCGCCCACCCTTATTCAAATATTCTTCCTCATCACCCTAAATTCTCATCTTCTCTACCATTTGAATGTGTCGTGCAGGTTGCCCCAAGGAAAGGGTGGGTCCTTCGGCTCACTTGTGTTGCAAATTAACCATGTTAGTGCTTTACAGAAAACAAAGAGATTTACAGGTCAAGGGAGGTGATTCCGAACCAGTTAAAGCAGCTGGAGGGCTTTTTATCGTGATCTAAGAGGGTGCCCGCGCAAGTCAACCCCAGTAAGTCACAGGATCCAGGTGAGGTTGGTGCCCACCTCACGTTTAGATTTCCTCTCTCAACAGTTGGGAGAGAGCGGTCTCAGGTCCTAGGTCTCACGAACGCGAGACACGTGTCACCCAATCATCTAGAACTGGGGATGAGATCGAGGCATCCGATGAGGCGCCACATCCCAAGTCCAAGTGAAAACCCACAAAAAGGGCTTGGACCAATAAGCAGGCTGATGTAATGTTCACCTTTAAAAGTGGCTTCAACCTGCATTCAAAAGAAAAACCATTAGTTTCACAATACCGGGACCCAAAAAGACAAGCTTCAAAGAAAGATTCCGACACTTTGAGTCCATTTGTAAAAGAACTCGAAGGACAGAGGATTCACCAAGAAGGCAAGATAAGTCTCATGAAGAAGAGCATTAATCCCAAGAGGTCACTAACGCACTTCAAGATGTCGAAGGTTCCCCACGAAGGCTAAGTCAGCCATGACATTGGACCTGTGATGCAGCAGTCAAGATCAAGCCCTCAGGGGTCGCCTCAGAGGAAGAAGATAGGTATCCTGATCTGTTGAAACTGCTAACAGAAAGTGAGGTTGAGCCAAAAGTTGGCCACCTCGAAGAAGAGGCACCTCGTCCGCCAAGGAATATCTAGTGCAAAAAGCAAACGGCCGCCAGTAGAAAGCCCTTCAGCAAACCATCCAGAACAAACATCAAAACAAAAAAAATTGCAATGGCAAACCAAAGACGCCCCCAAAGGCAAATTGTAAAGCCGAAAAAAGACTCCAGGGTGATGCCTCGCCAAACCCCTCCTAGTCGACAGGCCCAGACCTTCAGGGCAGGCCAACAAAAAGCGCCCCGATTGGATCCGGCAGGATAGGGACCATAGAGGTCCCTGCTTGTCAAAGCAAACCTGAGTGTAGCAGCACATTCGCCCACCAATGGTTTTTTGGATGTCAATCCAAAACAAAGAAACTTAGACCAAATAGGAAGAAGTGCCCTAAAGCATGGCACTTGGTCGCAAGATTGGTCCGATTCTGACCAATGAGGTCCGTACAAAATCCTCAGCTAACAAAATCACAAATAGTTCCTTGAGGATGAGGACTTCGACAGGATCCCTCAAAAAATTTTCTTCTCCTTTGAAGTCTTCATGGATGGATCTGCACATTGCATACAAACATCTAAGCATCCTAGTCACAGCATTGCATGGATATCTCCTTGGCGTTCATGTGGTCTTGTGGCTTGGAAGAAAAAAGAAACAAAGCCGAGGAAATTTTCTAAATGTTGTCCTTCTCACTTCTCTCAAAGCACAACATTCGACGGGGCAAGCTATTCATTTTTCAGCACCTTAAGTCCTCGATGCGAAATAAAAGAGGAAGCCAGTCAATAAAGCTCTGACATACAATGGAATTTTCGACAATCTCATAATTTCCCCAAAACTGGTGAAAATCTTCCTAAACACTTCAAAAGGCCACCTGCTAAGTTTCGTCACAATCCGACATGTCTAAGGTAATACAGACAAAAAAACAATTTCAAAAAACTTAGTCTCTAACACCCTGAAATGGACCCCGTAACTAGGACTCTATTTTTCAGTGCACTAAATTGTTGTGGGACCATTGCCATTGGATCCAATACGATTGAAAACCCCTATGGGTTAAGTTTCGGCTTAAACAAAAGTGTCTGGACAAAGTTATGAGCAAAACATTAAAAAGGAGTAGGCCGCACACTATTTACGTGCCCCTCCCTGCCCCAAGACACCATTAATGGCAACTGTTTTCATAATCACGAGCAGAAATTTTGAAGACCCGTATCGCACTCATTTTGAGTTGGATCACGTTCATACATTTGGAAGCATGTTCATCTTGTCAAGATGAGTATTTTGATATGTGGTACACCCCGTGACAATGCCCGAGCAAGGAGAAAAGCTAGAGAGAAGTTGACGATTTGCGGCAAAAGTTACATATAATTCAACACTACCATGACCCACTCGAGTGGCCATATAATGGTGCTCGCACATCGGATCGACGCCAGATCAGATCCATCGCATGCGTAAGATCTAGGGCAATCTCTAGTCCAAACCCTGCACGTGATGAACAATCGAATATAAATTCCTGCCGCTGGAATTCCTACTACTCGAAATCTTCATTCAGGCACGAAATTGAGCTGCGTTTGTTGCAACGCGATCGTGACGGCATGCTCAATGCGATTCAATGAAAAAATCAAAGAAAACTATCAAGGAATGAGCACACTATCGATCCTAAGTTTCCAAGATCCATGCAAATTTCGAGTCGAGTGATCGTGGCCTAAAAAGGTGATCCGTGGTTCGAAGATGGTATCAAATCGATCGTCATGCCAAGCCCAGAGAGAAAGTAATCATATTTCGGCAAAAAGGGCACCGAAGCAACCCCAAATCAGTCATGGAAGATAATGCACGTTCTAAGGCGGTAGCAGGGACTGTTTTGGAATTTCATGAATTGTTGAGTAGGGGCAAAAACATCATTTTTCACCTTATTTTTAGATTTTTTTAAAGTCAAAATAATTGTAATTATCATCAATTAGGCTAGATTTTTCCACCCATGTTCGGGCCCAATTTTATAAATATGTGCTAAACTTAATTGTAAAAGGCTTCCTCTCATTTTCTACATCGATCAATAAAATTTGAGAATTTGCTTTGAGAGTGTGGATGTGTCTTCGAGAGAGAAGAAAAAGGTCGATACCTTTTGGTATGGTAATTTTCTCTCTCCTCCTCTCATCTCTCTCTTTCTCTCTCCTCCTCTCATGTTTCTTTCTCTCTCCTCCTCTCGTCTCTCTTTCTCTCTCCTCCTCTTTCTGTCTCTTCTCTCAGGATGCATGGCAGTGGGTAGTCTCCGTGTGTGTCTTTCATCTTCTTCTTTCTTCTTTTCCCTTGTTCTCTTTCTTTACTCATCCTTATTTTTTCCTAATCCTTCTTTTCTCTTTCTTAATCTCTCACTTCTTTCTTTCTTCATGTTCTCTCTCTTCTCCATGCATGCACAATAATGCTTATCGTCGGGTATGATGATGATCTCCTTAGGAACACACACATTGAGCCAGGCCTTAACCCGAGTGGTGAGCCGGCCACAATCTAAGTTTCTTCCTATGTCATGGACAGTGGAAGCCCATCGTTGTCCATGCTTTCTCTCTCCTCCTTCCTATGTCATGGACGAAAGAAGCACATCGCCGTTTATGTTTTCTTTCTTCTCTTCTCTCCTTCATCATGGACGGCAGAAGCTCATCACTGTCCATGCATCTTCTCTCTTTTCCCTCCTTCATCATAGACAACGGAAGCTCATCGTTGTCTATGTTTCTTTTCTCTTCTCTTTCATCTATCATGGACAGTGGAAACCCATTGCCGTCCATGTTTCTTCTCTCTTCTCTTTCCTCTGACATGGATGGTAGAAGCCATCGCTATCCATGTTTCTTCTCTCTTCCCTTTCGTTTGTCATGGACGGCAGAAGCTCATCGCCGTCCCTGTTTCTTCTCTCTTCTCTTTCCTCTGTTATGGACGGTGGAAGCCCATCGCCGTCCATGTTTGTTCCTTTTCTCTCTCTCCTATCATAGATGGCAAAAGCCCATTGCCTCTATGTTTCTTCCTCTTCTCACTCTCCTGTCATGGATGACAGAAGGCCATTAATGTCTATGTTTCTTCTTTTTCTCTCTCTTGTCATGGATGACGGAAGCCCATCGCTGTCCATGTTTCTTCCTCTTCTCTCTCTCCTATCATGGACGGCGGAAGCGCATCGTCATCCATATTTCTTCCCTTTCTCTCTCCCTTGTCATGGACGGTGGAAGCCCATCGCCGTACATGTTTCTTCCTCTTCTCATCTTCTGTCATGGATGGCAGAAGCCCATCGCCGTCCATGTTTCTTCCTTTTCTCTCTCCCCTGTCATAGACGGCGGAAGGCCATCGTCATCCATATTTCTTTCTCTTCTCTCTCTCCTATCATGGACGGCAGAAGTCCATCACGATCCATGTTTCCTCCGTCTTTCTCTCTCTTCCTTCTCCCTTCTTTCTATGTGTTTCTCTATTCCTTTTCCTTTCTTTCTCTTTCTCTGTCTTCCTTCTCCCTTCTTTCTCTTTCTTTCTCACTCTTCCTTTTGCCTTTTCTCTCTTCTTTTCCCTCTCTCTTTTCTTTCTTTTTGTCTCTTCATCCCCTCTTCTTCTCTCTTCTCATTTTGTCCTACTCTACTCTTCTCTTCTTCATCTTATTTTCTCTCTCTTTCTTTGCTTCTCTCATTATTCTTTCTTCTCTTTTCTTCGCCTTCTCTCTTTCTCTATCTTTCATTCCTTCCCTTTTTCTTTTCTCTTCTTTCTTCTTCCTCTCTCGTTTGACCAAGAGAGGTTAAGATTACCATTGTCAGGATAGTCCTGTCGTCTAGCCGTAATGCCGTTATGCTGGTTTGAGTTACTGTGCCCATCTTACTGCCACGACATACTAGCCATCGTGTCAGGCTGGATTGTATTGGTTCTGTTGTCTAGTAGTAATGCCGGTGTGCCGGTCTGAGTTACTGTGTCCTTCTTGCTACTATGCCGGGTCAATCACCTACTGGTCTAGCCATTGTGTCAGTCTAATCGCTTAGTCAAATTCTTCTTTCCCCTTTCTTTTATTCTATCTATTCCTTTTCTTCCTCTCACCCCAATCTCTATCTTCTTATTCTCCCTTTCTTCTCTTGGATGTGCACGCCTGTGTACATTCGCCCAAAGTCGAGGTGGGGTCCCTTGGCCCACTTGTCTTGTAACATTAACCATGTGTGTGATTGCAGAAACAGGAGAGTACAAGCCAAGGGAGACAATTTCGAACCAGTTGAAGGACTAAGGGGCTTTCTTCGTGATCTAAGAGGGCGCCCACAGGAGCCAGCCCACGTAAGTCTCGAACACACCATAAATTCATCTCTCATCGGTTGGTATACCTGCCCTTGTTTCCTATCAAGGTTCCCGAAAGAGCGATCTCAAGTCCTGAGTTCCCTTGAAACCCGAGACACGTGCCGCCCACTCATGCCAACTCAGAGGGCGAGATCGAGGCACCTAACCATATGGTTCCCATCAAATTATGCTCCGAGGGAGAATCGGGTCCTTAGACCTTATCCCTCTCGGATCGTCAACAAAGTCGGCTTCCCTTCTATCAACCTTAGAACCCAACCAAGAAGATTTTGAAAATGGTTTTGAGATAAGAAGAAGATTTTAGGAAAATATATATAAAAAGAGAACGAAAGAAGAAAACCATAAATAAGCGACTAAACTAGGAAGATGCAAGTAAACAAGAGAAAAAAAATCTGACTATTAGATAAAAGAACAATAAGAAATTAAAAAGCATGGAGGCAAAGGAGTAAGGCTAATCTAAGCATGTATAACATAGGATAAAGGAGAGAGATAATACCAAGGTGATGTGTGCATGGTTACTAAGAAGGCAGAGGACGAGATCCTCATTAGTGAGGCATAGAGATACAAGTATGAAATGCGAATAAAGATAATAATACAACATGAGAAGAAGTAATATAGAAGAGAGGAGAATAAAAGGTGGCTAATACAGTAAATAACATGCAACAAAAATACCATGACTAAATAAAAGAAAGAAATAAAAGAAAAGAGCATAAGAAAGAGGGTTAAGGTGAAAGAGATAAAGAGAAGTAAAGAGTAATTCATTAAAGTATAAAAGAGAAGGGTGAAGACATATACATTCCCTCACTCCACTAGGAGATAATGAAGAATAAGAAAAGAAGATATATCGAGGAGGGGAGAAGAAAGGCTAAGATAGTGAACAAAAATATAAGGAAAAAGAGAAAATAAATATAAAGTAAAATAGGGAATGAGAAGGATGAAGGAAATCAACATTATTGAGTGAAAGAGAGGGGAAAGAGGAATAAAAGTGACCGATCAAATGAAATCGATATGATATAAAGAGAAAATATTATCACAAAATAGAGGAAATGAGTGATTTAGGGGAGGAGGGAGAATCTATACCATTAAAAGGAGAAAAACTAAGAAGAAACATAAATATAACTAACCAAGAAGAGTAGTTGCCATAAAAGCAAAAAGAACCACTCTTTAGTGAAGATGGAAAGGAAGGAGAAAGAGATATATGTCATCAAATGAAGGAACTAAAGAAGTGAAATGAATATCCATTCAAGAGGAATGATAGCACATCCTCTTAAAGAGAAAAGACCCTATGAAGGAACAAAGAAGGGGGAGTAAATATAACCGATCAAAGAAATAAATGCAAACTTAAAAGGGGGACATTATCATGTAATAAAGGAGATAGAAGAAGGGAGAAGAGATTAAATGTAATTAACCTAGTAAAATAAATGCTACATTAAATAAAGAACATAAAAGGTCAAGAAATGAGAGAAAATAAAGGAGAACGAGAAAATCTAACAAAAAGAAATAAATGCAAAGTTCATGAAGAGAATAAAAGGGAAGTACATCAAGAAATAAAGAAGAAGGTGAAAGAAATCATAAATGTAAATGATGCATGAGAATAGATATTAGGAAAACAAATAAAAAGGAGAAAAGAGGGGAAAACAGCATATAGGTAGGGCCCCCAGGCTCGGCGCCTTGAGTCGACGCCGATTCAGATAGCAAAGTTGGACAATCAACCCGAACTTTCTCAGTTCTTAACGAGACAAGTAAAAATAGGAAGAAGGGGTCTTAGAAGATCTAATTATCCGGACAGCCCTCGATTTGAAGTGTAGCTTGAAGGGGTTTGTATTTGTAGTTTTGGATTGTAGGGTTTGGTAGGATGGGGGTTGCTCAAAAGGGGTCTTCTCTCAAGCCTAAGCTTAGGTTTAAGATTAAGAGATTTTGGGGCATAGTTTAGGCACAAAATTATCAAGGTCTCGATGGTCGGGACCTGATTTTCTATTATGTTCTCGCAGAGGGCAAGGGAAGAAAATTATCTCTCAAATAACCGCAGAAGGCCCACGCGCATGACGCGAGCACTCGTGATTTCTTAAACGCGAATAGGCTACAAACAAAGAGAGATATTTTACTATGAGAGAAGGTCAATTTACTCACCTTGTCGCTGCGGGTTCATGGGAAACGTCCGAGCGGGTCACCCTCTTAGATCAGTCACGAAAGCCCTCCTGCTATTCACCAGCGCAGTTTGGTCAGGGACTCTCTTCAGATGATATTGTCCTTCTTCTCCTTTCTCATGTTTAGATTTTAATTGGGTGTCTAAGTTCTTCTCTCCTAAGTTGACTCTCTTCCAACGATATTCTTTTAGATGATTGGACAGACGAGTGATGGGTTTCTCTGGTTTGGTCAGACTATCAAGGAAGGGAGGAGTCAACGATAGGGCATTTGGTTTGGCCCCTTTTGATTTGTTCGTGCATGTGTGGCCCTGCACAAGCGTGGGATTACGTATTTAGGAGAAGGAAGAGAAAGTTCCTAGAACGTTTGGTATTTTCAAGAGCAGGGAGGTGTGTGCCCACATGATTGGGGGTATTTCTCTCTCTTGGAAAAGTTTTCTCTCTCCTCTTCATGGGACCCTAGGGAGAAAAGACAAGCAAAAGAAAGTGTGATATCTCTTCTTTATTGAATTGTAATCCCCCTTTTACAATTGATTTAAGCTTATTTATATAGAGTTCTCACTAAACAGGGGTGGATACTCAAAAATTAAGCCTAAATACAATTAAAAGTAATTAAAATAAAGTCTCGAAATTGGGTACAATGACCAAAGTGCCCTAAAACTCTTTTGTGCAAATGATAAACTCATCATTTCCTGAGGAGGCCGCCGCCATTGTCAAACTTCGAGAGCTCTTTTCTGGGTAATTGCAGCATGAGTTCGATCTGTGTATTTTTATATTCTTGATGTTTGTTTCTTGTGACATCTTTTGATCGTCTTACAGCAATATCTTTCGTGAAGGAAGGATTTTGGTTGGTTTTATGAAAAGAACTCGAAGGACAGAGGATTCACCAAGAAGGCAAGATAAGTCTCATGAAGAAGAGCATTAATCCCAAGAGGTCACTAACGCACTTCAAGATGTCGAAGGTTCCCCACGAAGGCTAAGTCAGCCATGACGTTGGACCTGTGATGCAGCAGTCAAGATCAAGCCCTCAGGGGTCGCCTCGGAAGAAGAAGATAGGTATCCTGATCTATTGAAACTGCTAACAAAAAGTGAGGTTGAGCCAAAAGTTGGCCACCTCGAAAATGAGGTACCTCGCCCGCCAAGGAATATCTAGTGCAAAAAGCAAACGGCCGCCAATAGAAAGCCCTTCAGCAAACCATCCAGAACAAACATCAAAACAAAAAAAATTGCAATGGCAAACCAAAGACGCCCCCAAAGGCAAATTGAAAAGCCAAAAAAAGACTCCAGGGTGATGCCTCGCCAAACCACTCTTAGTCAACAGGCCCGGACCTTCAGGGCAGGCCAACAAAAAGCGCCCCGATTGGACCCGACAGGATAGGGACCATAGAGGTACTCTGCTTGTCAAAGCAAACCTGAGTGTAGCAACACATACGCCCACCAAGGGTTCTTTGGATGTCAATCCAAAACAAAGAAACTTAGACCAAATAGGAAGAAGTGCCCTAAAGCATGGCCCTTGGTCGCTAGATAGGTCCGATTCTGACCAATGAGGTCCGTACAAAATCCTCAGCTAACAAAATCACAAATAGTCCCTTGAGGATGAGGACTTCGACAGGATCCCTCGAAAAATTTTCTTCTCCTTTGAAGTCTTCATGGATGGACCTGCACATTGCATACAAACATCTAAGCATCCTAGTCACAGCATTGCATGGATATCTCCTTGTCGTTCACGTGGTCTTGTGGCTTAGAAGAAAAAAGAAACAAAGCCGAGGAAATTTTCTGAATGTTGTCCTTCTCACTTCTCTCAAAGCACAACATTCGACGGGGCAAGCTATTCATTTTTCAGCACCTTAAGTCCTCGATGCGAAATAAAAGAGGAAGCCGGTCAATAAAGCTCTGACATACAATGGAATTTTCGACAATCTCATAATTTCCCCAAAACTGGTGAAAATCTTCCTAAACACTTCAAAAGGCCACCTGCTAAGTTTCGTCACAATCCGACATGTCTAAGGTAATACAGACAAAGAAACAATTTCAAAAAACTTAGTCTCTAACACCCTGAAATGGACCCCGTAACTAAGACTCTATTTTTCAGTGCACTAAATTGCTGTGGGACCATCGCCAATGGATCCAGTACGATTGAAAACCCCTATGGGTTAAGTTTCGACTTAAACAGAAGTGTCTGGACAAAGTTATGAGCAAAACATTAAAAAGGAGTAGGCCGCACACTATTCACGTGCCCCTCCCTGCCCCAAGACACCATTAATGGCAACTGTTTTCATAATCACGAGCAAAAATTTTGAAGACCCGTATCGCACTCATTTTGAGTTGGATCGCGTTCAAACATTTGGAAGCATGTTCATCTTGTCAAGATGAGTATTTTGATATGTGGTACACCCCGTGACAATGCCCGAGCAAGGAGAAAAGCTAGAGAGAAGTTGATGATTTGCGGCAAAAGTTACATAAAATTCAACAGTACCATGACCCACTCGAGTGGCCATATAATGGTGCTCGCACATCGGATCGACGCGAGATCAGTTCCATCGCGTTCGTAAGATCTAGGGCAATCTCTAGTCCAAACCCTGCACGTGATGAACAATCGAATATAAATTCCTGCCGTTGGAATTCCTACTGCTCGAAATCTTCATTCGGGCATGAAATTGAGCTGCGTTTGTTGCAACGCGATCGTGACGGCATGCTCAATGCGATTCAATGAAAAAATCAAAGAAAACTATCAAGGAATGAGGAAAAATGGGGAAAGAGAGAGAAAGATGAGGGAGAGTGAGAAAGAGAAGGGGAAAAGAGAGAGAAGAGAGGGAAAGATAGAGAAAGATGAGGGAGAATGAGAAGACGGAAGAGAGGAAAGAAGAGAGAGGGAGAGAGCAAATAAGAAGAGAGAAAGAGAGAAAGAAAGAGAGAGGGTGGGAGAGAAGAGAGAGGGTGAAGACGAGAGAGAGAAGAGAGAAAAAGGAACAGTGAGAGAAGATGAGAGAGAAAGCGAGAGAGAGGGTGAAGATGAGAGAGAGACGGTGAAGGTGAGAGAGAATGTGAAGACAAGAAAGAAAGGGAGTCAAGAGAGAGAGAGAGAGGGAGAGAAAAGGGAGAAAAAGAAGAGTGAGAGACAAGAGAAAGTAAAAGAAATAGTGAGAGAGAAAATGAGAGAGAAAGAGAGCGAGAAAGAGAGAGGGTGAAGACGAGAGAGAGGGAGTAAAGAGAGAGGGAGAGAGAAGGAGAGAGCAAATGAGAGAGAGAAAGAGAGTGAAAACAAGAAACAGGGAGAGAGAGAAAGAAGAAGAGGATGGGACCGACGGCTAATAAGAGAGAGAATAGGAGACAAGGAGATAAGGAGAGGGGATCAGCGGCTTAGCTATCGGTCCGAGCTAGGAGGGGAAGACAGGGAGAGAGAGAGAGAGAGAGAGAGAGAGAGAGAGAGAGAGAGAGAGGTAGGAGAGAGATAAAGAGAAGAAGGAG
>NW_006499751.1:2675989-2690821 GCF_000471905.2 Amborella trichopoda | reverse complement strand
TACTACGTACTTACGTTACGTTACGTTACGTTACGTTAACGTTAACGTTAACGTAACGTAACGTAGTACTAGACTAGTAGTAGAGTAGATAGTGGCATTTTTGATAAACAATGTTTGGGTCTTGATCAAAATAATGATAAGTGATTTTACAACGACAAAAAAAAAAGAAAGAGGAATTTCTTGAATGTGGTGTTTTTCATTAAAATAAAGGAAAGAAAAAGGGGGGAGTTCTTGATGTTGGTGTTTTGTAAAAGTTTTCAAAATAAGAAGAAAAGCAATGTTTAATGAAAGGAGGGACATGAGTAGTCCTCACAGGTAATCGATGCCTAGTGAAGGTTGCTTTTTTAAAAATGGGAATGTAGTCCTAGTGTGTCATGCCATGAAAAGGCATGAAGATGTCAAGTAAAGGCATCAAAAAACTATTTTTTGAAAAAATAAAGGACCGTAGTCCGAGTGCATTATGCCATGAAAAGGCATGAGGGTGCTTAGTGACGATGTAGAAAGATATTCTTTGAAAAGGACCTTAGTCCTGATGTGCCATGCGATGAGAAGGCATGAGGATGTCGAGTGAAGCAAAAGAACAACTTTTTTTTTCTTTTAAAATTGATTAAAAAAGCGGTCTGCCCAGCACCTAGGTGGGCAGACCAACTAGGTGGGTTGTCCCTCCCTAGGGTCCTTAGGTGTCCCCTTAGTACCCTGCCTAGGCGGGTGCCTAGGTACTTGGGCTGGTACCCAGGTGAGTGCATCTGCCGAGGTGCAAAAATATCCATTGGATGGGGTATTTTTGTTTTTTGTGTTTAGTTTCTTTCTTGTTTTGTTTTTTATTTGGACTATAAAAAATATATGAATATGCTTTTTTTATACAAAATTTGGACCTAAAACATAATTATTGGACACCCCTTGGGCATCCTGCCTAGGCTTGGGGCTGCCTAGGTGGCCTAGAGCCCCTGAGTGCTAAGGCACCACCCAGTGTTTGAACACATAAAAAAGAAATTGAAAAGAAAACTAATTGTTGAAATTTTTGTAAAAAGGACATCAATAACACATGACAAATTCTACACCAACAAACAAGGGCATGAATTTTGCCAAAAGCAAAAGATTGAACAACCTATTAAAAAATTATCGAGGAACCCAATCATAGTCCTGTTCTTGTTTGTGAGATAGAAGTTGGAGCAAGAGAATTGTCATGAGTGCAACTCATTCTGCCATGTTGCAATTGGCAAAAAAGAATGATATTGCAATTGAAGATGATGGTGAAGAAATTACGAAGATTGCAAGAGAAGAACATATTTCTAGAATGAAGGAGCGCATCGAAAGTCTTTAAGCCACATTGTTTACGCTAAAGAAGGAAAATAAAAATCTTAACAATATTATTGAAAATCTTGTATGGGCAATTCAACAAGAAATAAATTTTGCATTAAAGGGAAATGTTGAAGATTGATGCAAATTTTTAGGAAGATGGAGTTCACATGAAAGCCTTGTAAATATCTCCGTATTCTCTCTAAGTGTAGTTATGTTGGTAGTTATGAGTTTGTGGTTGTAGTTATCTTAGTGGGTGGTTATTCTCAATGTTTGTGGGTAGGTATTTTAGTGGGTGGTTATTCAAGTGAGAGTCACATAACAAATAAGTTTTGTAAACTAATTGAAAGGCCTATAAATAGGCAAGTTAATGGAATGAGATGGAATGAGATGGAATGAGAGTGTAACCTTTGAGTTGGAGTTTATCCATCTAAGCTTGTGTTTGTTGTGGAGTACGAGTGAGGTAATTTAGGAGGACTACTATAGCCTTTGTTCCATAGCATCCTTAATTTTTATATTTGTATAATTATCTTGTTTATGTGTAGTCCTTCCTTGAGTTTGTTAAACTTTGAGAGTGTTTTTACATTGTAGCATACACATTTTAAAAAGCGTAACAGCCATAACAGTCAACCTTTAATATTTATCTTGTTTATGTGTAGTCCCTCCTTGAGTTTTATTAAACTTGAGAGTGTTTTACATCGTGTCAGCAGCTACACATTTTCATAAAAACAATGCAGCTATGCATTTTCATAAAAATCAACACCTTGGCCTATAGGCAAGACATCTTGGCACCCCTTGGGGCGCCTTTTATTGCATTGGTTTGGAACTTTGTATTGACATGCGGACCATCTTGTATTTGGCCCTGGCGATTTCTCACCTTACTTTTATGGCACGTTTGATTTCTGGAACTTCTAGCTTTGGGAACCAGAAGTTCCAAGTTTTAATAGCACTTCCATGTTTGATAACAGGAAATGCTACTGTGGGAGGCTTGTCTCGAACTTTTAATTTCCACGTAAAAGTGGATACCGCCAGTTCCATGCCTCTCATGGAAGACTGAAGTTTGGAAATGGCTGATGTATTGAGCATCATTTTTTAATTTGTTACCTATACATTTTTTATTTTTATTTTAGAAAGCCGAGATCTAAACGAATTTTGGAAGATTTGTGTGCCTCATTGGGCCGCACCTTTAGAAAATATAAACAATGATTTAAGCAAATAAAAAATGACCAAAATACCCCTGAAAATTTCGCAGTGTTTTGATCATTTTAATTTTTTTTTCAAATTATTTATTTTATATTTTTTGTAAGTGTGTTAGGCTAGGAAAATTGACGCCCCAAATTTCAGCTCATTATTATGTACATAAAAAAACAAATTTCTTTTCTGAATAACTAGATAGGTTATTAAGTGTCCGATCAAATTTTAGGTGAACTACAATGTGGACCATTTTGTCCATTAAAATGTTGGCCTTATAGTCATTCATTTTTATTTTTTCTTAATTTTAGATCGAGATGTAATTTGGAGTGTGTATGCACTTCATTCAAACAGATTTGTAAAAAATTTTAAAAATAATTCAAAAAAAAACCACACAATTGCCCTCAAAATTTAAGGGGTATTTTGGCCATCTTATTTTTTGAAAAATTATACAAAGAGATCATTTACATTTGGTACAAGGAGGTCACAATCAATTGTGTCAGTTGGATTCAAATCGGTTGGTTGTGAGTGCGTCATTGATTAGGTTCAAAATTCAACATAAACATTTCTAGAGCTTTGTGTCACACTCCAAGCCATCCAATTTTACATCCACTGGGTAATAATATTTGTGACCACCATAACAAAGATAAATGGTCTCAGAGCATACCAAGTCAATAGTTTTTCATACTATTTGAAAGGTGCATGAGGGTGAGAAGTACGGATGGCTAAAAGTTTTGCTCAATTTAGTATATAGAAAAAAATAAAAATCGAGATAATCAAACATGCTCTCAACCATCTTTTTTGTGATGACATATAACTACATTATTTTCTTTTGTATGCAATCTAGATCGTACGTTTTGTTAAACATACCATGGATGATCTATGCTTTTAAAGTCTCTGTCAGTGAACAAATATCATATCACTATCTCATGATAAAAACTTCAATGCATGGTTAAAATTATCTAATTTTCAAATTTTCAGGTTTCCATAATCTCATGTTCAATCGAAAATGGGTTCCCCCCTCCCTAAAATTCTAGACAGGTTATCAAACACAATATTTGTCAGCTCCAGACATCAAGTTATCCAGCTTCTAGAGGTTCAGAACTTCCACTTTCCAGAGAACATCTTGTTCCAGTTATTGGACAGGCCTTTAGTAATTCAAATGTTTCCCTTAGTAATTCAAATGTTTTACTTAGGGTGGTTTTTGCTGTTTGCTTCTCAATTTAAATGAATGATCTGGATTTGCTTCCTAGTCCGTCCTTATTCTTATTATTGATGTTGAATCCATGTGGAATGAACAAATTTGTACCTGAGCTTCTATGTCTCATAGTTTTTGTGTATATTATGGTATATGGATTACATCACAATTATGGGTAGTACATGCGACATTCAACTAGATATGATAGCTAATCAGAGAGATAGAGAGAGACGTAGGTGCTATGTTGAGATAAACTTAATATGTGCTTTGTTGAGAAAACGTTTAAGGCTAACACGTCACAGAGAGTTTTCTTGAATTTATAACTCTATAATAATTTAGGTAACGTTGGATAATATTTGTAACTGATCTTTTTAGAGAGATGTTTTGCATCTAAGTTTTATCAGGACAATGCGTAAATGAGATGTTTAGGCAAATCAAATATATTGAACTTGATTCGTGTAGCTGACTGTAAATAGTTGTAACAAGGCTCGGATGATGATGATGGTTCCCCATCCCTTCTTAGTTGCTTTCCCTATCATGTGCTCCACTTTCTCCCTTTATATTTGTCTTGTAAATAGAAATAATATACACAAATATCCTATATCTAATTTGTTTGGTAGGTATTTCATCTCCATGGTGTACTCTCATACTAGGCTCTATGTGGATTCCTTTGATTCTAATTGATATCAATGATTAGCCAATTCTATTTGAATACCAATTCTATGTGAGTACTTGGTATTGCTACCCATATTTTAGACGATAGAATCATAAACATCACAAGTATTACAAAAGAAATATCATATAATTGTTTCTTTTAAATGTTAAGTTTGGATATAGACTTGGTCTTTTCTTTGCAGTTACAAAAGGGAAACTTTGTTCAACATAATTCCCTTTGTTTAGATAGAGTTTATTTGTTGATTTCCTTATTTTTGGATCAAGAGAAATTTGTGTTTCCCATTTAATGTTTTATGCCCCTCATGAGATGTGCAATTGTTGAAATTTTTTGTGACAGCTACTATGGTTGAAGGTTTTGTAGAAGGGATTCTATATTATAAGACCATTCATTTTTGGTACAAAGAGATCAAAATTAACCTGAGCCATTGGATGTGATATGTGATAGCTTAGAGTGACAGATGGTTCAAGAAGTTCTATTTTGAACTTTGTTCCCAATCAATGTTACACCCCAAGCCATCCAATTTCACATCTAACGGTAGATAATGATTGTTACTTCTTTGCACCAAAAGTAAATAATCTTATTGTATACATTTCCTTTGTAAGATTAGATGCTGTTTCTTGGACCTGGGAATGCGGGACATCTACCTGAAATACAGACTTTTTAGAATCCTTTTGTTTGTTTTGTTGTGAATTTTTCATCCATAAAAACAAAAAAACTTTGGGAAATTCACAAAAAAAATTTAATGCCTATGACAAGTTTGACATAGCTTGACGGTGTGTTCTGTCAAAAAGTCAAACAGGCAGAATTACTTTGCTCTCCAAACTCCAAAGCATTTATATTTTTATGGATGAGGGAAACGTATGCTATGGTCTTAGATCTTTATGACCATCGAATCAAGTGGAATGGACCAGAACATGTCATGACCCAAGTCGTTGGTTGACTCTTTTTCCATCATGGTCCACTGGTTGATTGGACAGTCACTTATAACCATACATTTTCTATGATCTTATGGGTCATTATTATACTTCGTATTAAAAAGTGTCGTAGTTATAGTACAGCAATGGCAACAGTAATGGAAAGATAACATTGTTAGTGATTATTGTTTCCTTTGAGCATTATTCGATAACAGCACTAGATCTCTAACCATAAATGATTTCCTTTAATTATTCAGGATTTGGAGAAAGCTCTTGTAAAAACTCGGCGAAAGAATAATTCAAAGAAATCAGTGGAAGGAGTATCTTAAAAGTTCTGTGACATTTTCATAGCTTTTGCATTTTTGTATCATCCAAGAACGACCAGTTTGACTTGGCAGCTTTGTGATTTTTCTATGAATGGTTTGTCATCAATGATTAGGTACCTTTGACTTTCATATGCCTTGCTTGTCATTTTCTAGAATGGTTCCAGTGGTTAGATGTTTGAGAAAAAGGGAAAACAGCATGTTGATAAAATTACAGGTTTGTAACACAATCTGCATGTCCAGGACCGACCCATTTTCAGTTTCATAAATTTATGAATAACGCCTTTTGCAAGTATGACCTGTAGTGCTTGTTTCTTAATGTTAGGAGTATTTACCTGTAATGCTTGTTTCTTAATGTTAGGAGTATTTACCTGTAGTGCTTGTTTCTATATGTTAGGCGTTAGCCTCCTTGTCCTTGGGTGTTCTCTAATATTGCAACTTAGTTTTACCTCCGTAATATTACATGAAAAGACAATGTCATTTGAAGTCGGGATATGTAAATTCGTTCTCAGCAGCAGTAGCGATTTGTCAGGGTGCATACAATATGATGAGACAGACGGATGGCATTATGTTTCTATAGTTAAAATTTTTCTTTGCCCCAATTTTTTTTTCTGTTTTCGTTTGTCTTTCTTGGCAAACATGTAATATACTGTAAAAAAGAACATAATGCAGATGAAGTGGGCGCCATTAGCTCGAGGTCTGCCCTGCCCTGCCCTGAAAGATAAACAAGAACATATAAGTTCAGCAGGTACGTTTGCTTTGATCATGGAGTCGACCACCTGAACTATTTTTGGGGTTACTTCCTGATGTTTGGCATCTCATTTAGGTGATGGAGATGAAGTCCATGTGAAACATGCTAACCTACCTATAAACATGTGTGGGGCACTTCCAATCACTGCAAGTTCAATTTGCAAATTTACCACTATGGTGCAAGAGATGACACCTTCCCATTCTTGCATGTCAAAACAGTCCCTTAATTTTCGATTCAAGGAGCATGTTAGATTTTGAGAACATCTTCTTCAAGGCTTTGCTTATTGTCTTGTAGAACACCTCTGCTAGTCCATATACTCTCGGTTATAGGCCGTTGAATATCTCTAGTCAATAAGAAATTGGTTTCTAAAGTGGTCTATAAATTTTCGACATGGTTTTTATTAGTCCATGTAGAAACGAGTCACCTCTTAAAAACCTATTTTTGTGATGGAATTTTTGACTAAATTTTTAAGGACATATAATCTCTTAACATAGAGATCATGAATATGAAAAAATAAATAAAATTTGATAATTAGAAATAATAATTCTATTAAGAAAATATTTCGACTGTTAGTTTCAATTGTTTTTAAATAGACTACATATTTTGCATCCATCTTTAAGATGGAAGCTTTATACCTTAAAACCGCATATTGTAGAAATGCGGTTTAGCCCTCATAAAGTAATTTTCGATTGAGTAATTATTGAAAGGATAACTATTATATGAGAGAATCTTATCCGACGCATTGAATCTAAAGATGATATGGCGTTGTACAAAATTATGTACTGACCACGCTGTGCATTGCCATAACGGGATAGCCTAAGTCCATTTTGAGAAACAATATGTACCGGTCAGGATATAAACATGACGGAATAGTGTGGATGGTCCGAGTTATTAACTAAATTGGATTAATTAAGGGTCCGTTTGGATAGGAGGAAATTAGGAATATTAGATATTTGAAATCTTAAGAAAATTTATAGATTTTCAATATCAAGGATTTTTGTCATGGATTTTTTGAATCTCTTGTTTGGATAAACTATAAAAAATTCATGGATTTCGTACAATCACTTCCATGTCCATTGTTTCGTAACAAAACTTGATACAATTTCTCTCTCTAAAATTTTTACATGCTTTCTCTCTAAAACTCAAAATTTGAGATAGTGTATCTATAAAATTCTTTAGATAGTTTTTTTCTCTAAAATTTGATATGGTTTCTCTTTCTAAAATTTAATATACTTTCTATCCAAAATTTAAAATTTGAAATTATTTATATCTAAATATTTTGAGATAATTTCTCTCTCTAAAATTTTTAAGGTGCTTTACTCTCTAAAATTTAATATAGTTTCTTTTTTTAAAATTTTAAGATACTCTCTCTCTAAAACTTAAAACTTGAGATAGTTTCCCTCTTCAATAATTTTGAGATAGTTTCTCTTTCTAAACATTTTTAAGTAGTTTTACTCTCTAAAATATGATATAGTTCTCTCAAATTTTAAGATACTTTCTATTTCTAAGAGCTAAAATTTGAGATAATTTCGCTCTAAAAATTTTGCGATAGTTTCTTTTTCTAAAATTTTTTATGTACTTTCTCTCTCTAAACTTTGATATAGTTACTATCTTCAATTTTAAGATGCGCTCTTACTAAAATTTCAAGTTTGAGATAGTTTCTCTCTCTAAAATTTTGAAATAGTCTCTTTAAAATTTGATAGTGTCTCTAAAATTTGGTATACCTTTCTCTAAAGTTTAAAATTTGAGATACTTTCTCTTTCTAAAATTTAAATTTTGAGAAAGCCTCTCTAATTTTTTTTGAGATAGTTTCTCTCTCTAAAAATTTAATGTACTTTCTCTATCTAAAATTTGATATAGTTTATCTTTCAAAAATTTTAAAATACTCTCTAAAACAAAAATTTTGTGAAGGTTTCTCTCTCCAAAAATTTTGTGATAGTTTCTATCCCTAAAATGTTTTAAGTAGTCTCTCTCTCTAAAATTTGATATAATTTTTATCTTTAAAATTTTAATATATTTTCTCTCTCGAAAATTTCAAATTCGAAATAGATTCTTTCTAAAACTCAAAATTCAAGATATTTTTTCTCTAAAAAATGAGATATTTCTCTCTCTAAATTTTTTTTGCCAGTTTCTCTTTCTAGAATTTTTAATAATTTATCTTTAAAAGTTTAAGAATACTCTCTCTCTCTACAATTTTAAGAATACTTTCTCTCTCTAAACTTAAGATTTGATATAGTTTTTCTCTAAAAATTTTGAAATATTTTCTCTCTAAAAAATTGAGATAGTTTCTCTCTCTAAAAATTTACATGTACTTTCTCTCTCTAAAATATGATAGTTTCTTTCTAAAACTTAAAATTTGAGATAGTTTCTCTCTCTAAAATTTTGAGATAGTTTATCTCTAAATTTTTTTGGTACTTTCTCTCTAAAATTTTAATATACTTTTTCTCTCTAAAATTTTAACATATTCTCTGTCTAAAAGTTAAAATTTGAGATAGTTTCTCTATCTAAAATTTTGAGATAGTTAATCTCTCTAAAATATTTGGTACCTCTCTCTCTAAAATTTTAACATACTTTCTCTCTCTAACAGTTAAAATTTGAGATATTTTCTCTCTCTAAAATTTTGAGATAGTTCATCTCTCGAAAAAAATTTGGTACTTTCTCTCTTTAAAATTTTAACATACTTTTTCTCTCTAAAATTTTTACATACTTTCTCTCTCTAAAAATTTAACATACTTTCTCTCTCTAAAAATTTTGAGATAGATTCTCTCTTTAAAAAATTTAGGTACTTTCTCTTTCTAAAATTTTCATACCTACCAAATGCTCCCTATGTTTCGGGTCGAGGAAGCGAATGAGTGACATCCATGGGCCTTGAAAATGCAAAAAAATAGGTTTTGGTGTGGAAATGAAATCATCGAAAAGTAAGTCTTATTTTCATGATTTTGATTTTCTTGATTTTAAGTATCTTGGTCATTAAGCAATCCAAAATGGTGGATTTTGACAAAATCCAATATATTAAAAATCCATGCCTTAAAATCCATATACCCGAACAGGCCCTAAAGGTAACCTTTAGGTCATTACCCTCTTTAGACATGGTTGGGGAACTTTGAGAGTCAATGTCTAAGGTCTTCACCCTGTTTAGACCTTTTGTAGTCGTCACCCTATATTAGACTGGTTTAGGGTAAGTTTAAGGTCTTCACTCTATTTAGACTTGGGAGGGGAGCATTTATAATCATCACCCATATTGGACTAATTTAGGGTAAAGTTTAAGGTTTTCACCCGTTTAGACTTAATGGAGGAGCTTTTAGAATCATCATCTATATTGGATTGGTTTAGGGTAAGTTTAAGGTCTTTAGCAATTTAGACCATTTAGATCTGATGGAAGAGCTTTTTGAGTCATCGTCCATATTGCATTGTTCCATGTTGCTTTTAACCGATATTGCTTTTAACGTCATCACTCGTTTCGCACGTTATGATTTGGTTTTTATTTTCTTACAACAGCCCACTTGTGAAGGTTTGGATTATATCGGTTGAAGCTTTAAGTTGATTATCAGCAATCAATGAGATAGAGTTGGTTACGGTATTCTTTGGTTTTAACCAAACAACCTAACTACAAAGGTTTAAGGATACCTCTTTGTTGAAGTGTATTTTACGACACTTGTTATCCCCGATTCGTATAAGAAGAGAGCAGTATGCAACCTAAGATCACAGGAACCCAGAATACCTGTGGACTATGGAGGCAGTAGGCCAATAAGCCCTTATGCTGAGAATACCCCTCTGATGGTCTCAAAATTGCTTAAACGTGGCTAAGGGTCCCCCAAGAACGTCCGCTAAGTCTTGTCATAATTCGACGAGACTAAAGTGGATCAAATGCCAAATCCGTTTTCAGAATTCTGCCTCTATCATGCTAAAAAGAGACCCCGTAACTACAACCATATTTTTTGAGCTTCAAATGACCACCAGATCGTATCCGTTGGATTTAGAAAGTTTGAAAACCCCCCGATACCAAATTTCGGGCCATTTGGACACCCTTGAACCAACTTATGGCGAACTTACTAAAAATGGGTACGCCGCACCCAATCTTGGTGCATCCTCGGAGAACCAGCTTCCACTTATGGAAACTATGCTCTCCAATTTCAGACTGAACTTTCTATGATGGTATCTCCCTCATCCAGGGGCAAAATAAGCCCTAACTTTGAGAGGATGTTCATCTCGTTCGCTCGACTGTTTTGATATATGGCTCGTCTGACTGCGTAGCCTGAGCCGAGAGAAATCGAAGAGAGAAGATCACTATGGAAAAAGTAAAAGTTCTAAGAAATTTTAAAGTCCCTTTGATCAAATGATCGAATCATGACAACTACACACTCGATCGGCTTGAGAATGGACACATCACGACCCCAAGGTCAAGAACTCCATTCAAGCCAAACCTCGCGTATAATGAACGGTCGGATTCATCATATTTCAGGGACAAAAAAGAGGCAATTTCTGGCTATCGAAATTCCATTTCAGGCCAAAATTCCCAAATTGAGAAAAGGATCATTCAGACAACAAATCGAACCATTTTTGTTGCAAAATTTTCAGAACGACTTGCTCGTCAATCTACAACAAAGAAATCGAGGAAAACAATAAAAAAAAAGGGGAGATCTTGGATCCAAATCTCCCAAGATCTTCACTATTTTGCCGCTCAAAGTTAACAGCTGAAGACCTCGGTTCATGGCTTAAAACTGATGTCAAAATGATCCTCTCACTGAGCTCTTCAAGGGAAAAATAGTCATTTTGCCCCCATTTTTAGCATTTATTTAATTCAGTAAAAAATGTAATTTTTAACAATTAGGTTAGCGTTTGGGCATCCACCCATGTTTCTCATGGTTGCTTATAAATATCCAGCATGTAATAACTCAAAGAGGGTCTTTAGTCTCCTTTTGATCTCTAAGAGAGGCTCCTAGCTTCGGGATCACCTATTGATCTCATGGAGTAACTTTCGATTATTGTCAGTAAAGAATTCCCCTATTGTTGCAGTTAATTTCGTTTTGTTCTTTAGAGAGAGGACAGAAAATATTTTTGCCCACTGCCCTTGGTCTTAGTTGCTGAGCCAAGACTCGCTAGGTAACTTTCCCTCTTCCCTACGTGTGAGGTGAAGGGGCCGGCAATCTAGCTGCTGGCCCTGTCATCCTCTCTTCATTCTTTCTCTCTCTCTCTCTCTTTTTTTTCCCTCTCTTCTCTCTTTCTCTCCTCTTTTCATTCTTTCTCTCTCTCTTTTCCCTCTCTTCTCTTTCTCTCTCCCCTCTTCCTCTCCCTCTCTCCTCTTTTCATTCTTTATCTCTCTCTTTCTTTTCCCTCTCTTCTCTCTCCTCTTTACCTCTTCCTTTCTTTTCCCTCTCTTCTCGTTCTCTCTCTTCCCTCTTCCTCTCTCTTTCCCTCTTCCCCCTCTTCTCTCTCTTCTCATTGCTTATTCCTCTCTCTCTCTCTCCTTGCTTGTCTTTCCATCTCTCTCCTCTTTGTCTCTTATCTCTCTTCTTTGTCTCTTCCTCTCATTTTCTCTCTCTTCTATCTTTCACCTCTTATCTCTCTTATCTTCGCTCTCCTCTTCTCTTGTCCCTTTCCCGGACGGTGGTATAGGCCGCTGTCTACACTCTTGTCCTCACTTCTCTTTTATGTCTTCTTCTTTCCATCCCCTAGAGCTACCTTGGATGACGGCATGAGCCGCCGATTGTCCCTCTCCTTTGTCTGTCCTCCTCCCTAGACGGCAGCACAAGCCGCTGCATGTCTCTCTCATCATCAGTCTCATTTCCTCGGATAGCAGCACAAGTCATCGCCTGTATCCCTCTTTGATCTGTCTCTCTTCCCCGGACAGCATCATGAGCAGCCGTCCATATCTTTCCTTTACTCCTCTATTCTCTCCTCTCTCTATCTTACGACCTCTTTATTCTCTTCGTCTTCTCCTCTTCTTCCTCATTCTCACTTTCTATGCTCTCTCTATCTCTAACTTTCTTTTTCCCTCTTCATCTTCTACTTCCTATCTCTTCTCTCCAATATTCGTCTCTTCTTCTCTCTCTCTCCCTCTTCTCCCTCATCTTCATCCTTCTTTACCTCTCCCCCCATGCACTCAAACTGTCGTGAGTAGACCTTAAGAAGGCGCCGAAAGGCTGTCGGATTGATAAGGAACAAATAACATCTCCCACCATTCGTTTCTATCGCCTTTGTACCTTTTCCTCTAGGATGTACTCGTATATGTATGCCCGAACCATGATAAGCCCGAGTCCCTTGACCCACTTGTCTGGATATTCTTATATGTGTGTGTGGTCGAAGGAAGGAGGCCAAGGGAGGAGAGTCTGAACCAGTCTTGAACTTGGGGGGCTTTCTTTGTGATCTAAGAGGGCGCCCACGTGAGCAAGGCCGAGCGTATCACAAGCCCACGCAAGGTAAATCCCGCCTCGTGACCTTCAAATTTCTCTCTCCTTGGTTGGTTTTCCTGCCCACGTCCTTCCTATGCAGTTTCTGAGAGAGCGGTCTCGGGCTCGGGTCTGTCTCAAACCCCGTAACAACGCCACCAGGTCGACCCGACCCGGGGGGCGAGACTGAGGAGCCTAACCAGCCTGACGACTCCACTGGGGATACACTACCTCAACATTGGATCAATCTTGCTCACTCCTTTTTGTCTTTTCTGCTTTCTGCACACTCACATGACTACGGGGTTGGTGAACCCCTTTATCCGAGTTGGGGGCATGATCCCCGTACTCGTGAACCCCCCTCGGGATCGAGCTTCGCGAGCTTTGTTGCCGGACCTTCCTTTTGAGGATTGATCCGGTGTCATGCTCTTGGGTTCTTACCCGGATTAAGGGGAGAAAGGATGTGAAGATCCCTTGCTCTTCACCTTCCAGCATTGGCAGACCCTCTGCCAATGCTCCTTACATTGACGATACATCAGCTGCCGCACTCCGCATACACCTTGCTACTGGCAAGTCACTTGCCGGTCCTACTGCTCAGGGGAGTCACAAGGCCACCCCTTTCTCTTTTGTGGCCGACGGTCCATCTGTCGCTGCTCCTGAGGGTCGCCACAAGGCAACCTCTCATTCTCTTTCACCTTGTGTCCTCATATTGAGAGACTCGGCACACCGAATAGGAGGTTAAAAACCTCCACCTCCCACACACACACCAAGGCTCGTGGTTCATCCACTCGAGCTATACCCCGAGGCAACCCTCAGGTCGCTTCAGGTCGTCTTTAGGGTTTGGGCCTGCTCGGACCTTGCCCACTGCATTCTGTTCATGTGCATTGCACCACTCGGGGCAGCCCTGCTGCTGTACCCTCCCGAGCACACGAGAGACAATCTCCTCGTCGTCCTTCTTGACACATGTATGCTCACCCTTTGAGGAAGGGTCACATGACCGTTTCCTCACAAACACCTGCTCACGGTGCTGGGATTTCTAACCCCAAAGCTGCCGTTCGAGCCCGGGATGACCCTCAAGTCACCCGAAGACCCTCTTCAAAGGGCGCACACGCACCGACCCCACAACCTTCATCAAGGTCTTGGTCAGAAGGGCATTGGTGACCAATTCCTCCCCTGTTCGCCCCACTTCTGCCAGTGAAACCTTTGTAGACATGGTACTCAAAAGTTTTCCCTAAGAGTACCATCCTGCAATAGCCTCATCAAGCCCGTGCGCCCCTAGAGTTCAACGGCAAACTTGGGGCAGGGCCCCCTTCGCCGTCGAAACCCTCCTTCACCTTTTTCCCCCTAGGTCAGGACAGTTCAAAAAGGCCAAAGCGACTGTTGTTGACGGCCCCTATCCCCTGCCTGAACTCATAGAGGTGGCTCTAACCTGTTTGAAGGAGGCTGATTATTCCCAATCATGGTCCAATTCTCAATTCTGGAAAAGAATACACCAAAACTTGAGGATCAAACATGAGAATGGCGTATGGATTGTGCCAAAGAAGAGTTCTGGAAGTCCTGGGGCAAGCAGTCCCCGGAATCCCATGTCTAAAAACTATTTCTACCCATTACTGACGGCAACCAAGCCCGAAGAAAAGAGGTAGAAACTTGCGCAGTCATCATCGTCACTAGCGATGACCCAAGCCAGTAGCATTCAGGTCCCAAGACCATCGCGAATCGATTCTCACCCGACTAGCATTCAGGTTGAGAAAATGGGCACTATAAAAACCAGCAAGGGCATCGTGAGTAAAAAATAAAAAAAGAAAGCAAAAAAAGAATGAAAGACGTGGTGTAAAAACCACGAGCAAATGCGCTGTAAAGAAATGCGTTCTGGGGTCATGCAAAAACCAAAAATGGCACATACCCCGAGTCAAAAGGCACACTTATGGGCAAATGTGTATGCAAGGAGATTTTGAAGGAGGATTAAGAGATACAAAAGGTCAAGCAAAAGGAAAAGTGACACTTCATTTCATAAGCAAAGTTTATGCACAAACTATATATATATATATAATATATATATATATATATATAAGTAAGTAAAGGAAAGAATAAGAG